>CAKNYM010046723.1:8448-18711 GCA_932195095.1 Andricus curvator
CAGGTCGACTGAACTGCTAAAAAATATAATTTTGGGCATAAAAACTGAAATAACTCTAAAAATAATAAATGAATCAAAATTTCCTGAAGCATTTGACTGGAGCTACATCTACTCAATTCATCTTAAAATTTAAACACGAATCGATTAAACACTGTACACTACAGGTCGAGTGAACTGCACAAAAATCGAATTTTGAGAATAAAAACTGAAATCACTATAGAGATAATAAATAAATAAAAATTTTCTACAGAATTTGACTAGATCTTCATCTAGTCAATTTACCCTAAAATTTCGAGACGAATCGATGGAATATTCTAGGCTACAGGTCGAGTGAACTGCTAAAAAATCTAATTTTGGGCATAAAAACTGAAATAACTCTAGAAATAATAAATGAATCAAAGTTTCCTGGAAAATTTCACTGGAGCTTCATGAATTCAATTTATCCTAAAATTTATAGACAAATCAATTAAATATTTGAAGCTACAGGTCGACTGAACTGTTAAAAAATTGAATTTTGGGCATAAAAACGGGAATAACTCTAGAAATAAAATATAAATTGAAATTTCCAGAAGAATTTCAGTGGAGCTTCATCTAGTCAATTTATCCTAAAATTCAGAGACAAATCAATGAAAAATTCTAGGCTGCAGGTCGACTGAACTGCTAAAAAATCCAATTTTGGGCACAAAAACTGAAATAACTCTAGAAGTAATGAATGAATCAAAATTTTCTGGATAATTTCCCTGCAGATTCATCTAGTCAATTTATCCTAAAATTTGAAGACGAATCGATTAAATATTCCAGGCTGCAGGTCGACTGAACTGCTAAAAAATATAATTTTGGACATAAAAACTGAAATAACTCTGTAAACAATAAACAAATAAAAATTTCCCAAAGAATATCACTGGAACTTTATCCTGTCAATTCATCCTAAAATTTATAGACAAATCGATTGAACATTGTAGACTACAGGTCGAGTGAACTGCACAAAAATCGAATTTTGAGCATAAAAACTGAAATAACTATAGAGATAATAAATAAATCCAAATTTTCTAGAGAATTTGACTAAAACTTCAACTAGTCAATTTACCCTAAAATTTCGAGACGAATCGATGGAATATTGTAGGCTGCATGTCGACTGAACTGCTAACAAATATAATTTTGGGCATAAAAACTGAAATAACTCGAGAAATAATAAATTAATGTAAATTTTCTAAAGAACTTCACTGACGCTTCATCTAGTCAATTTATTCTAAAATTTAGAGACAACTCGATTGAAGATTTTAAACAACAGGTCGACTGAATAGCTAAAAGAATAAAATTTCGAGCATAAAAACTGAAATAACTCTAGAAATGATAAAAGAATCAAAATTTCCTGGAGAATTTCACTGGACCTTCATCTAGTCAATTTATCCTAAAATTTAAAGACAAATCGATTGAACGTTGTAGACTACAAGTCGACTGAACTGCAAAAAATCGAATTATGGGCATAAAAACTGAAATAACTTCAGCAATAAAAAAGGAATAAAAATGTCTCGGATAATTTCACTGAAGCTTCATCTAGTCAATTTATCCTACAATTTAGATACGAATCGTTGGAATATTCTAGGCTGCAGGCCGACTGAACTGTTTAAAAAATCTAATGTTGGGCATGAAAACTGAAATAACTCTGCAAACAATAAACGAATCAAAATTTCCCAAAGAATATCACTGGAACTTTATCCTGTCAATTTATCCTAAAATTTATAGACAAATCGATTGAACATTGTAGACTACAGGTCTACTGACCTGCACAAAAATCGAATTATTGGCATAAAAACTAAAAAAACTCTAGAAATAAAAAAGGAATCAAAATTTCCCAAAGAAGTTCACTAGAGCTTCATCTAGTTAATTTATCCTAAAATTTAGAGACAATTGGATTGAAAATTCTAGACTACAGGTCGACTTAACTGCTAAAAAATCAAATTTTGGACATAAAACTGAAATAACTCTAGAAATATTAAATGAATTAAAAATTTTCTGAACAATTTTACTGGGGTTGCATCTAGTCAATTTATTCTAAAATTTGGAGACGAACCGATGAAATATTCTAGGCTGCAGGTCGACTGAACTGCTAAAAAATCTAATTTTGGGCATAAAAACTGAAATAACTCTGAAAATAATAAATGAATCAAAATTTCCTGAAGAATTTGAGTGGAGCTTCATCTATTCAATTAATCCTAAAATTTAAAAACGAATCGATTGAACATTGTAGACTACAGGTGGACTGAACAGCTAAAAAATAGAATTTTGGCCATAAAAACTGAAATAACTCTAGAAATCTTGAATGAATTAAATTTTCGTTCTGTCCCAACTTCCCCTACTCGACAGTTCTTCCCAAAAAAAAAAATTCTCACACTAGCACTCCAGAAGGACAATTATATTTATCTTAGATAATATAACTTTATTTCTTTGGCAGCCTGTGTTTCTATTAGACTCTCCTAACTCTATTAACTTATTGATCACAGGAGTGCCTCAAATGAGATTTCGATTAGAAGGATAGAGTACCTACTGCTAATGTGTTAGAATGTCATAGTTTCTAAAGCAGACTGAACTAAACTCGCTTAACTGCAGTTCCTACTCATCGCTTTCGTCCACTTGATTAAATCTTGTCAAGTGAACTAACTCACTGTGCTCATTCGGCCATGTGTAGAGTAATACAGTTATATATAGTATAGTATAGTATATGCAATACTATAATAATGACAATAATATATTATAAGCACTTGCGAGATGGAGGCAGAGGACTGTCATCCTTGGGTCGCTCCGTGTCCTCAAGACACCGGAGGGTTTCGCTGGCCAGTCGTTGTGAATTCCTCCTGCCCTGTGGCCACCCGTCTAGCGGCCATTAGATAAATATTTACTTTTAACCAAATCTTTGAATTTTCAACAAGAAGGGTTATTTCTCCACTGAAAAAGATGAATTTTCAACAAAATACCTGAACTTTTTAATAAAAAAGATAAACTTTCAACCAAAAATTACCATTTTCAATTTGAAAAATTAATGTTTCGCGAAAGAAAAATGATTTTCAATAAAATAGTTGGATATCCACCCAAAACAAATAATAAATTTCAAACCAAAAAATCACTTTTCAACAAGTTGTTCAACTTTCTACCAAGTATTTGAATTATCAACCTAAAAAAATTAATTTCTCATCAAGAAGACTAATTTTCTACCAAAAAGACGAATTTTCAATAAAATACATGAATTTTTAACAAAAAAATGTAACTTTCAACTGAATAGTTCCAGTTTTAACCCAGAAAGATCAATTTTCAACAAAACACTTGAATTTTTAACATAAAAATGAAAAAGGTACATTTTCAATTAGGAAAATTAATTTAAAAAAAATTAATTTTGACCAAATAGGTCAACTTTCAATCAGGTAGTTAAATTTTCAATTAAGAAGATTGATTTTCTACCCGAAAAGAAAATTCTTCAACAAAATACATAAATTTTCAAGCACATAGTCGAATTTTTAAATAAAACAGATTTCATTATCAAAAATGAAATAGTTAAATTTTAAGTAAAAAAATTAATATTCAACATGAAAAACGAACGAATTTGCTACCAAAAAGATTAAATAACTATCAACAGAAAAAATCGAAGAAAAATGGAATAGTTAAATTTTTGGTTAAAATATGAATTTTCAACAAAAAAACGAATTTTCAACAGAATTTGTTAAATTTGTAACCAAATAAATAAACTTTTAACTAAAATGATGCATCTTCAACCAAAAAAATAAATTTTCAACCAAATAGTTGAATTTTCAATCCAGAAGATGAATTTTCTACCAAAAAAAAGACAAATCTTCATCAAAATAGATGAATTTTCAACTAAAAAAGATCAATTTTTAACAAAAAATAGAAAAGTTTTATTTTAAGTTATAGAAATAAGTTTTTTACCCAAATAAAATAAGTTTTCAATTAGATAAATTTTCACCCAAACAGATAAATTTTCAACCAAAAAGATTAAATATCTATCAAAAAAAAAATTTTGACGAAAAATTGAATAGTTAAATTTTTAGTTAAAAAAATTAATTTTGAATAAAAAAAAATAATTTTCAACCAAAGAAATGAAATTTCAACCAAAAAGATTAATTTTCTACTAAAAAAGAATATATTTTAACAAAATACATGAATTTTCAACCAAATATTTTAACTTTTAATCGAATTTCTACCAAAAAAGACGAATTTTCAAGAAAGTACATGAATTTTTAACAAAAAAATGTAAGTTTCAACCGAATAGTTCAAGTTTTAACCCAAAAAGATAAATTTTCAACAAAACAGTTGAATTTTTAACATAAAAATGAAAAAGTTACATTTTCAATTAGGAAAATTAATTTAAAAAAAAGAATTTCGACCAAATAGGTCAACTTTCAATCAGGTAGTTAAATTTTCAATTAAGAAGATTGATTTTCTACCCGAAAAGAAAATTCTTCAACAAAATACATAAATTTTCAACCACATAGTCAAATTTTTAAATAAAACAGATTTCATTATCAAAAATGAAATATTTAAATTTTAAGTTAAAAAATTAATATTTCACATGAAAAACGAACGAATTTTCAATAAAATATTTAATTTTTTTACCAAAATTTTTCAATTTTTAATCAAAAAGATAAATTTCCAAGCATTAATATTAATGTTTTACCAAGAAAGACGAATTTTTAACACACCACATGCATTTTCAAACAAATATTTGATTTTTCAACAAAATAGTTCTCTTTTTAATTTAAAAAAAAATTTAATAGTTGAATTTTCAGTTTTAAAAATTAATTTTTAACCAAAAAAATGAATTTTCAACAAGATACATGAATCTTTAACTAATTGGTTGGACTTTAAAGTAACAAATATAAATTTTTAACTAAAAATGAAATAGGTACATTTTTAATTTAAGAAATTAATTTTTCACAAAGAAAACGAATTTTCAATAAAATAGTTAAATTTTCAGACAAAAAATAATACATTTCAAACAAACAAAAATCACTTTGTAACAAGTAGTTCAATTTTCTACCAAGTAGTTGAATTTTCAACTCAAGAAAAATTTTTCAACGAAGAAGATTTATGTTCTACCACAGCTTGTGTCGTTTATCCGAAAATTTAATTTTTTTATTTTCCATGTTGCTTTTTACGACTAAAAAAACTACGTGTCCCATAAAAAAGTGATTGATAATAAATTTTTAGATCTTTTTTTGGGTGAACAATTCGTTTCGATTAATTTTTTTTCGTATCTTGCATAATTTTACCGCAAAATGGAATTTTTGTTTTTTTATTATTTTTTGGGCGTTCAAAATTTGAATTTCCGATTTTTCAAGAAAACTCAAAACCTTCTTCTGATAATCTTGTAGGGCTTTCAAAAATCTACGTTTTCCTTTTCTTGACTTTTTTGCATATCGCGCATTGGTTGGCTTAAAATGTCCATTTTCATTTGTGTGTTTGGATTTTGAAAATGCTATAACTCTGATAATTTTCTTTCCATCGAGAAAAGTCGAAACGATAAATTGTTCGAATTGTCACTCAATACGAATGGCTGTACATCAAATGTCTAAATCCTGCAAAAAATGGTCTTAAAAATGGTGAAAATGCTCTAAAATTAATTTTCAATCAAAAAAAATCTTCTACCAAAAAATAATAATTTTTAATAAAATACATGAATTTTCAAGCAAATAGTTGAATTTTCAACTGCAGGAGATAAATGTCTCACCAAACTTGGAATAGTTAAATTTTCAGTTAAAAAAATAATTAAAAAACTGTTTTAAAAATCGTTAAATTGTAACAAAGTAGTCCCACTTAGTAAATTTTTTCCCCTAAATTTGTAGAATCTTCAAATCAAATTTTTTGAAGTTTAAAGAACTTAAATTTACCTTTGAATTTGAGATTATTTAAGCATGAAAAATAGTTATTTTTTATTGAAAAATGTACGAGATGAGAAGAGTCTTTCATGAAGAATGTGTGAGCAAAAGGGACAAATTTTCAACAAAATTGTTGAATTTTCAACCTAAAAATGTGAATTTACAACCAAATGGTTGAATTTTTAAAGAAAAACGATTAAACTTCATCCAAAAATAGCTGTCTTTTTATTCAAATACTTGAGGTTTCTAGAAAAAAGACAACAGTTTTAGAAGACTGTTAAATTTTCACAAAGAAAATTAATTTTCAACTAAGAACTTTTCTACCAAGAAAGATAAATTTTCAAATCAAAAGATATCTTTTCAACAAATCAGTTAAAGTTTTGAACAAAAAGGATTACTTTTTGACAAAACAGGTGAATTTTTGAAAAAAATTAATTCTCAATAAAAAGTGTAATAGCTGATATTTCCGCCAAAAAATATTTTAATTTTCAATAAAAAACTAAACCGAAAAATACGAATTTCGAACAAAAGAGTTGAATTTTCAACCAAGAAAGATTCTTCAATCAATAAAGAAAAAAAAATCTTATCCAAAATGTTGAGTTTTTAAGCCATAAAAACGAATTTTTGAAAAAAAAAGTTGAATTAACAACCCAAAAATATGCATTTTTTACCAAAATAATTAAATTTGCGACTAAAAAAGACGAGTTTTCAACAACTGCAAAATATAAATTTTGTAGCAAAACTGAAGCAGCTACATTTTTAGCCAAAAAAAAATTAATTTTCCACAAAAAATCAAACAATTTTCAACAATATTTATCAAATTTTTGAACCAAAGAAATAAACTTTTAACTGAAATGATGAATTTTTAATTTTCTACCAGAAAAGACAAATTTTCAACAAAACAGATGAATTTTCAACTGAAGAAGATAAATTTTTAACAAAAAATGGAATAGTTTACTTGTAAGATAGAGATATAAGTTTTTAAGAAAATAAAATTTTAACGAAATTGTTAAATTTTCAAACAAACAAATGAATTTGCTACGAAAAAGATTAAATAACTATCGACAAAAAAAATCGACAACAAATAAAATAGTTAAATTTTTGGTTAAAATATGAATTTTCAACAAAAAAACGAATTTTTAACAGAATTTCTTAAATTTGCAATCAAATAAATTAACTTTAAACTAAAATTATGCATCTTCAACCAAAAAAATAAATTTTTAACCAAGTAGTTCAATTTTTAACCCAGAAGATGAATTTCCTACCAAAAGAAGACAAATCTTCAACAAAGTAGATGCATTTTCAAGTAAAAAAGATAAATTTTAAACAAAAAATAAAATAGTTTAATTTTAAGTTATATAAATAAGTTTTTAACAAAATAAAATAATTTTTTAACTAAATAGTTCAATTTTCAACCAAAAAATTGAATATTCTACCGAAAAGATTAAATGTCTATAAAAAAATATCAACAAAAAATGGAATAGTTAAATTTTTAGTTGAAAACATTAATTTTCAATGAAAAAACTATTTATCAAACAAATATTTGAACTTTTAATGGAATTTTCAACCTAAAAGGTTAATATACTACCAAAAAAGACAAATTTTCAACAAAATAGATGAATTTTCAACTGAAAGAGATTAATTTTTAACAAAAAATCGAATAGTTTCATTTCCAGTTAGAGAAATAACTTTTGAAGCAAATAAAATGAATTTCCAACGCAATAGTTAATTTTTCAACCAAACAAATGAATTTTCTACTAAAAAGATTGAATGTCGTTAAAAAAAATTTGAGAGAAAAAATTTAGTTATATTTTTACTTAAAAAAAATAATTTTCCATAAAAAAAACAAACTAATTTTCAGCCAAAGAAAATTTCAACGAAAATATTGAATTTTCAAACCAAGAATATTAATTTTCTTCTAAAAAGATGAATTCAAGCCAAAAAGATAAGCTTTTTGTAATGCAGTTGAATTTTTAACAAAACAGTTGAATTCTAAATCAAAAAGTCGAATTTTCAGCCAAGAAAATTTATTTTCTTTAAAAAAAAAAATTCAATAAAAGAAACGATATTTCTACAAAACAGTTGAATTTTCTACCAAATAATTTTCTTTTCTACCAAACTGTAGAATTTTCAAGCTATAAAGATATATTTTCTACAAAGCATTCAAATTTCCAACCCGAAAATATGAATTTTCAAAAAAAATGTAATTTTCAAGCAGATAGTTTAATATTCAACCAAGTCGTTAAATTTTCAGCCAAATAGTTCAATTTTCAACGAAATATATAAAAGTTGATATTTCAACAAAAAAATATTTCAATTAAAAAAAGAAAACTATTATTAAAAAGAATTATTTAACAAAATCTATGAATTTTCAACCTAATGGCTCAATTTTCTAACAAATTATTTAATTTTCGAGAAAGAAGTACGAATTATTGTCTTCGGGACAGATAAAGTTTCAACCCCAAAATGTGAATTTTCAACCAAAAAAAAATAATTTGTAACCGAAAGAACCTGAATTACTCCGAATCATCTGAATTACAAGTGGATTACGGTGGATTACAACTGGATTACTCTAGATTAGAATTGTACTACAAGTGGATCATTTGGATTCCCTGAGTGACTCTGAATTAGCTGGATTACAAGTGGATTACTTATATTAGAACTGTATTACGCCAGATTGGAGTTGAAGTACACGTGGATTACGTGGATTACCTGAATTACTCTGAATTATCGGGATTGCAATTGGATTACAAGTTGATTACTTGGATTACCTGAATCACTACAAATTATTGGGATTACAAGTGGATATTAGCGGATTAGATTGGATTACTCCATATTAGAATCGAAGCACAAGTGGATTACTGGAATTACCTGAATTAGTCCGAATTATCTGGATTACAACGGGATTACCCAGCTTGAAACTGTATTATGTCAAATTAGAAGTGGATTACTTGGATTACCTAAATTAATTCCAAAATATCGGGATTACAAGTGGATTTCTGTGGATTAAATTGGATTACTCCAGATTAGAACTGGATTATGAGTGTATTATTTTGATTACCTGAATTACTCTGAATCATCTGAATTACAAGTTGATTACGCCGGATTACAACTGGATTAATCTAGATTAGAATTGTATTACAAGTGGATTACTTGGATTACCTGAATTACTCTGAATTATCTGGATTACAAGTGGATTACTTAGATTATAACTGTATTACGCCAAATTAAAAGTGGATTAAAAGTGGATTACTTGAATTTCCTAAATTACCCCGAAAACACTACCCGAATCGGGTAGTGTCACGCCTACCCTGAAAGGGAAATGGCTTCATGGTATACCCCAAAATTTCGGGATTACCAGTGTATTTCTGTGGATTAAATTGGATTACTCCAGATAAGAATTAAATTACAAGTGAATTACTGGGATTAATAGTATTACTCTGAATTATCTGCATTCCATGTGGATTACCCTCGATTAGAACTGTATTACGCTAAATTAGAAGTGGATTACAAGTTGATTACCTGGATTATCTGAATTACGACAAATTATCGAGATTGAAAGTAGATTTCTTCGGATTAGATTGGATTACTCCAGGCTAGAATCGAATCACAAGTGGATTACTGGAATTACCTGAATTACTCTGAATTGTCTGGATTACAAGGGGATTACCAAGATTCGAACTGTATTATGCCAAATGAGAAGTGGATTACAAGTGGATTACTTGGATTACCTAAATTACTCCAAAATATCGGGATCGCAAGTAAATTTCTGTGGATTAAATTGGATTACTCCAGATTAGAACTGGTTTATAACTGTATTATTTTGATTACCTGAATTACTCCGAATCATCTGCATTACAAGTGGATTACTCCGGATTACAACTGGATTACTCTAGATTAGGATTGTATTACAAGTGGATTACTTGGATTACCTAAACTTGCTCAAAATTGTGGGGATTACAGGCTGTTTTCTTCAGATTAAAATGGATTACTCCATATTAGAATCGAATTACAAGTGGATTACTGGGATTACCTAAATGACTCAGAAACATCGGGATTAAAAGTGGATTTCAGCGGATTAGATTGGATTACTCCAGTTTAGAGTTTAAGTACAAGTGGATTACTTGAATTACCTGAATTACTCAAAATTATTGGGATTACAAGTGGATTTCGGCGGATTAAATTGGATTAATCCAGATTAGAATTGAATTACCAGTGGATTATGTGGATAAACTAAATCACT
Organism: Andricus curvator; assembly: GCA_932195095.1. Classification (NCBI taxonomy): domain Eukaryota; kingdom Metazoa; phylum Arthropoda; class Insecta; order Hymenoptera; family Cynipidae; genus Andricus; species Andricus curvator. The sequence continues at coordinate 18,580 of CAKNYM010046723.1, forward strand.
CCTAATTATCTGAATTACAAGTGGATTACGGCGGATTAAATTGGATTAATCCAGATTAGAATTGAATTACAAGTGGATTATTTGAATAAACTGTATCACTCCTAATTATCTGAATTACAAGTGGATTACGGC
>CAKNYM010046723.1:37417-63494 GCA_932195095.1 Andricus curvator
TTTAAGGCTTAATTCTGAAAATCAGCTAACAAGGACTTGAAATCAGTCAATTTGGGAAAATGTCTGGATTCAAGCAAGATTGAAGATTTTAAGTCAAAGTGGCCTTAATTTAAGATTCAATTATCAAATTCAGGTAAGGAGGACTTGAAATTATACTACTCAATAAAATTTGTCTGAATTAAAGAAAAATTGATCTGATTTTAAGGAATTAAATTTAGTCCATTCAGAAAAATTGATCTGGATTTTAGCAAAGTTGGTCTTATATTAAGGAAAATTGGTCTCAATTTAAAGATCAATTTTGAAATTCAGGTAGAAGGAAATTAAAATTAGTTGATCTGAGTTAAAGTAAAATTGGTATGAATTTTGAACTGGATTCTGACAGTCACCTAATAAGAATTTGAAATTAGTGCATTTAGTAAGAATTTTCTGCACTTAAGCAAAATTGATCCTATGATTTCCCCGCACTTCTCCTACTTTCATTTTCCTCATTTCCCCTTACTTCCCCTAATTTTCCTTCCCTTATTTTTCCTGACTGAGCATGAATTCGCTCCCCTAATTTCCCCTCATTTCCCTTCCTTCCCCTCCACTCATTTCCCCTCACTTCGCCTACTTGGAAAAAGCACGACGGACGGACACCTGACCGAAACTATAAGGGTTTCTTTCCAGGGCTATTGAACCCTAAAAAGTGACTTAGAAGTGATTTGAGAAAAAAAGTGACTGAAAGTGACTTAAGTGACTGTGTGGCAGCCCAGTAAATTAATTACAAAATCCTCTTTAAGGACGTCATAAATTATAACCAACTTATGTGCAAAGTAAAGCTCTGAAAGCTGCATATGAAAATTTTATAAAGAGATAGTCAAATCAGGTTACCGGTGGAAATTGAATGCAAAGTTCATAAGTAGTCTCATCTCAATACTCGGAATTTTTAAGCCTCCGAGGTTTAACGCCGACTTAGCTGCTTCTATCTCATAATTTTTTCATGGAAGAGTTTCCATTGAAACGTTTTAATGCGAAAAACGATTCACCAGCTTTACTTAAGTGCATTCAGCAAGCACTCACTGAACCCGTTTATTCGCAATGCAATGTATTGAAGAGTAAAAGTCTTTCAATTTTCTAGAGATTTTATGTCAATATGGTCTAAGTATTATTATTATTACTATACTATTAAGCTACTTCCCTTTCGGGGTAGGCGTGACTCGCTCGGTTGGAAAATAGTAGTGTTGGGAAGGAGGTATAGATTTTTTAGATTGATCTAGAATTTTCGTGTTATTTATTTAAATAATACGTTCGTTCCGCAACACTGATCCGACCCAGATTGCCGATCAATCTCTCTAGCGATCACCCCAAGTGAAGAGCTTCACAAGGTTGTTATGTGAGGTTCCCCACGCGGGCCCAGTTAGTATTCAAGGTATTTTGTTTCAGGCGTCATTCACTCTACTCATATTCTTTTTATAAACTCTTTTTGTCGCTAAACTATCCCGTCTGTATCACATAGCATTTCACCATTGCTGTTTCTCATGCTGACAAACTCTGTACTTTTACTTCCCTTCATCTCTTTAAATAATAGTTTCATGGTTCCTTCAAAGTCGTTTTGTAATTTCTTCTCTTCTTCTGTTCTGATTTTATCTTTACGTTCCTTAACTAGTCGTTTAACTTTCCTCTTTTTGTGTCTGTAATCATTTTCAAGTCTATTTCTCTCCTCATGGCTAATACCTGTGATGTTCAACGTTTTCTCGCACGCTTCTTTCTTTTCTTGTCGGGCTGCCTCAATTTCATCATTCCACCATGCATCACCAGACTTTCTTCCTACAACCGCCGTACCACACACTTCAGTCGCAGTTTCAACAATGATAGCCCGTAGCACATTCCATGCGCCCTCTATATCTTTATTGTTTATAAACGCTTCCCAAATTGCCCTATCCATGCGTTCGTTTAACTTATTCTGAAAATCTATTCGCACTTCCGGTTTCTGTAAATTTTCAATCTTGATTCGCATTTGTTTCGTTTGTTTGTTTTTCTTCATTCTCCATCCCCACCCTAAGTTTATTTTGGAGACTAGAAGTTAATGGTCAGTATTTCATTTAGAGCCCCTCATGACTCTTGTATCTTTTACTAGTTCTCTTAGTCTTTCATCCGCAATAACGAAGTCAATTATACTGTGGCTACTTCCTTTACGCCAGGTGTACATGTGGATCATTTTATGTCTAAACCAAGTATTTGTCATAAATAGGCCCTTTTCTAAGCATAAGCTAACTAATTTTTCCCCGTTATAATTTTTTCTTGTTGGATCCCCAAAAATACCTAGCGCCCTTTCTGTATCTGTACCCTGACGTTGGACGCCGACCCATCCGTTCATATCTCCTAGCAGAATGATTCTTTCACCATGATCGTAAGTACTTATTGTATCATTTAAAGTGTCCCAGAAGGCGTCTTTGACTTCTCTCGGATCGCTATCAACTGGGGCGTAGCACGCTATGATAAATAATCTTCTGATCCTACCTTCATTCTAACCCACAGTAATCTGAGCGATACATATCCTTGATCTTTGAGATGCTGTCTTGCTTTTTGATTCACAATCAAACCGACCCCTTGACTACCATGTGATTCACTATCTACTCCTGACCATATTTCAAAACCGCCTTCAAACACCCAATTTTCTATGTTTCTACTTTCGCATCCCTTTTTCTTTAATTAATTTTTCTTTCTTTCTTTAATTAAGTAATTTAATTAATTTTTTTCTTTAATTAAGTAATTATCTTACTTTAAGATCATTAACCCCCCTAGCATTCCAGACACCCAATCTCCATTCATCACCTGAAACTCGACCTGTACATTTACTGTGTGTATGCATTTTATTAATCAAAGTTCCAGTCCATTTCGAAGCTATTTTATTGTTTGTATTATTCATTATTTAGATTGTACACCCAACTACCACCTTTATGCGTGTAATTTATTTTGCATGTCGAAATCATGTCCAAGTTAAGTAGTGATTCGTCGCATGGTGAAGAGTCTAGTTCTAACGTCAGTTCCACCAAACTTGTTACTGGGGGTGATGATGACAAGAATAAAGGTAGGAAGAGAGACGGTGGTCATCGTTGGTGTGTATATGAGGAGAGGAGAAGAGGAAAGGTGGAAAGTAATCAGGAAATAAATGGAGGAAAGGAATGAAGAGTTGGTGTTGAAAGTGGGAGATTTAAACGTATGGACGGGAGAGTTAGGGGTGGGAGGGAGACATGGGATGAAGAAAGCGAAAAGTTTCGAAGAAATTCAAAGCACAGGGAGCTGGACCAAGGGGGTAAAACTCTTTCGAACCTGTTAGGAGAGAAGGGGTGGTTAATTTGCAATGGAAATATGAAGGGAGATTAAGAAGGGGAAGTGACGTTTATAGGTGTAGGAGATACAGTGATAGATTAAATTTTGCCAGAAGAAAGAGTAAGCAAGGGAACAAATAATGTGGTAGTAGGCAATGAAATACGCGACACTGAAACGTTTAGGATAGAATCGGCCTAGCGGAAAAAAGTAAATCACTGGAGAAAGGAAAGTAAAAATTGGTAGATAGGGGGAGGATAAGTTGAGAGAATTTAGGGAAAGAATGGAAAATGAGAAGATTAGGAGCTCGGAAGGGGAAGACGTGCACATGAATGGTGGAACGCAGAATGTAAGGAGAGTAGAGAGAAAGAGGCGAAAAAAACGATTAGGGAAGTTGGGAAATGGGAAATAATCAATAGGGAAAGAGAAGGAAGGGCATGTAAGGGAAGATCGAGATGGATAAGTAGACCCGGTACTTTAAAGGACTGTTGGGAGGAGTGGAAAATAGGGTATCAGGTGAAAAGCGAAGGTTGATAGAAGGTGAAGGGGATAGCGATAATGGAATAAAAAGGAAGAAGTAAGTAGAGCGATAGCAAAGTTCAAAGGAAGCAAGGTAACAGGACAAGTCGATATAGAGAACTGGGCTTTGGGATTTAGAGGGGGAGGGGTGAGAGAAAATGTATTCAGAAAGAGATTAGAAAGGGAGTTAACAGAGAACAGGATCATTCTGCACAATCAGACTGTCTTCAGGAAGGGGATGGGAACGACATACATACACAAACTTAATTATCCAGTGGGTGTGTGAGATAATAGTGTTTGGAATGCGAAAGTAGTTTCGAGTAATTTTAATATCATTGGTTGGCATTTCCATCTATCCATTTTGATTAAAAGGCCAGTATCTTACCCATAATATTGAGTAGTGTGATGGGTCTGTAGGACTTTGGATTTTTAAGGTCTTTGCCTTTCTTATGCAAGAAGATGCAATGTCCATGATTCCATTTCTCTGGAAAGTATCCGCTGCTGAGACACCAGCTGTAGATTTTAACAAGCCTCTTTTTTGTGATCAGCCCCACGTTCTTCAGTTGTTGAGTCATTATTTCATCTGGTGCTGGTGCCTTGTTATTTTTAAACGTTCTCATTATCATTGATATCTCTGCCACATCTGTCTTTCCCAGCTGTTGGAATGGGGTTGCAATGAGTTCGCATTCAGCTTCCGCTGAAATTTTGGCTTCTTTAGCTATAGCTAAGTCCACTATTTTATCGATTTCCTGTTCTATAGAGTTTTCCTGGGAAAATCGGTAACACCGTATCAGGTCTTTAAGAGATTTCTGTACTCTTCAAAGCGCACTTTGGTAATCTTCGCCGCTGTTGAGGATGTTAGTCCAAATATTATGATTCCAGTCATTTCTTACCTTATCTGCTTTTTTCACCCTCTTGCATTCCACTTTGATTTTATTGGATAGCGCTCTGGGATTTAGTCTTCACAGTTTGTTTCGTTTCCTGATTATTTCTTGTGTTTCGGTCGGAATTGAGTCGGCCTTGTTCCTTACTTTATTACTGCTGCGATATCGTCCAATACCTGGTTTATTTTTTTCTCAAGCAAGTCTATTGCCCTTTCACAATCTTTATCACTATTTATCCTGATTTCTGTCAGATTCTTGCTCATATCATCAGTGACATATTGTGGTCTTGATGGGTAATTTGCTTTAGATTCCTCCTTGACATGCTAATCTTCTCAGATTCAAATACTTCATTTGAGTAGCCAGAGCCTGTGGTCCAAGCCGATGTCCTCAAGCTGCCAGATCATTAAGCCTTAGTCGATTGCTTCATTCATAATTTTGCCTCTGTAGTTAGTGCTATTAGACCCCAGGACTGGATGTCTTCCATTAGGTATTTCAAGATCTTCTCAGCTATCTTGTTTCCACCTCTTGTTGGAAAGTAGATTGTTTATAAGTCAAGTTTATTATTGCCTTTAGTGATGAGTGTAATTCCAGTTATTTCTCTATGATCACTGATGCTTATTCTATTGAAACTATTTAAGGTCGTACCGTTTCATTTAATGTGATTGGCAATATACAAATTCGTTCCTAGGTGTTTGTCCAGTTTGATCGATAGATTCGAGAATCCTTGTATATTATTTTTCACTTTGGACTTTATTTCATCAAGTATGATTATGTCTGGTTTTTTTGGCAATTAATTTTAGGAGTCTAGACTTTCTTCTATGTATGCCATCAGTATCTTGAGATCTGCCATTAGTAATTGCTCTTAACATTTTGTGTATTGCGTGCAGCTTCTCTTGATAATTTTCTTCAGCCTTGAGTAGACCAATATACATTTTAGCAAGTTGCTAGTAAATACTTACCATGCTCTGATCCATTTCAGTTGCTATTTCCTCTGGAGCATCAATTAGTGAATCGGCCACCCCATTGGATATTCTGTTGTTACTGGGTGTGTTGTTTCTGTTGGCTCACGAGATTTTCGATTTTTCGGAATTTAATGCGTTTTGTGCATAAGAAACTCCTTCCTTTACTTTGGCTTGTTCCAAGGGATTGGTAGGCATAGCATTTGTTTCTTTTCTTTGTGAGGATGTTGTTGTCACGCCACCTCTGATTTGAGTAGTTTTGACTCCTTTGCAAAAATTGTTCCTGTTGAAATTTTTCCATCCTGCTGGGCTCTTTGTATTTCTTTCTGGAAGAATAGGCACATTGCTTCGTTTGCTCCGTCACCTTCTCTTAAACAATTGATGCAAACCTCAACGATGATCCCCTTGTTGTTTCTTTTTTGTGTTGTCGATGATACTTGTACGCTGCCAGTGAGCTTTGATGTGGCAAAGCTGTAGCAATTTTTGCACTGTATCATTGCTGTACTCTTAGTTTTATAATTAGGGATTTTAATTTGAGCATAGGATATCTTTGATCCCCTTGATTTTCAAGGAAGGAATCTGTTTTTCGAATATAAGTATGAATGAATACTAGTTTTCGAACTTGCCCTGGTGGAGCTGACGCTATATCTGGACTGTATATCTGCTTTGATGTCTTCTTCTTCAAGACCCATTGAATAGAAGTACTTGACAACAAATTTTTTGCTTTTTTATTTTATTACCTTTTTGTGGTTTTCGGTGTTGTCTGCCTTAAAGTATGCTCTCCTGACAGTTTTGTCAAATATAATCATCAGTTTCTTGAAACCCTCTCCTGACTGGAGGAGTTGTTCATTTATGATCGTAATGGGGGATGATGTGTATTTCTTACCACTAACAATTACCTTCTATTTTCCTGGTTCTTGGTGGACAGCTACAATATGCGAGTCATTATGGCTTGTGTGTAAAAAATGTTTCACATCACACTGGGCATGTTGCACGAAATGAGATAAACATATTTTTAGAAACTGGAAGCCGTGAATGAGAAGAAAAAAAAAAAAAAAAAAACCTTATGGAGAAATGAAAATTTTGTTTAGATTTCTAATACTCAAACAAAATTCTAGTTTACGTCTATTTGGTCACATTCAAACAGATGTTACTTCACTAAAATATACAAATGAGCACGAATCTTTAGCCGACATGTTACTTTTCAAAATGTTCACCATTCAGCTGATTTTCTAAGCTAACCTATTAATGCCTAAAAACGAGAAATCGAAATCAAAAGCCGAATTAGGCGGGATCAAAGATATAAATGGAATGGCTTCGTGATTATTGTTAATTATTATTTGATAATAATACATGAAAGCCGTCCAGAGACATTTATACATTGAAATGCATGTTTATAAACCATTTTTATTTTTAAAAAATTGCATAATTTTGGTAGTTTCAATTTTCCCGCGAAGAATGACGTCACACAGATGTAGCCAATCTATGCGTTCGACGAAAAATGCCGCGAGTGGGCGCCATATTCAAACTTTATTAAGAAAAAAACCATGTTTCTTATTCAATAAAAAATTCTTTCTTCTTGGAATATGTTAATGAGCTACTAAAGAATGAAAATATTTTTTTATCTCATTTCATGCAACATCCCCATTCTTGGTAACTAAAATTTTTTTCAGTATTACTTTATAGTTAAAATGTTTGATTATAATGATTTAATTTAAAAGGTTATTAAATTCAATTTTTTTCATTTTGAATGGCAAAAATGACAGTGAATTCATTTTTTGATTTTAGAAAAGGTAATGTAATCAATTTAAATGTTTAATTTGAATTGTTTATGTAATACAAATTTAAAATTGTATCATTTCAGACATGATATTTCAAGAAAAGACAGTGACAAGTATTTTTCTTACTTGGATCGATGCCTCGGAAAAACAGGAAAAAGGAATATCAAAATCTCTAACTTTTCAGAGGTGATAAGGCCATGAGATATAGTTACGTTCTGTCACGAACTTACTCTCAAGATACGAAGCACGTAACAAGCTCAAGTCATTTCTGACATAAATCAAGATTTTAATAAAAAAAAAACATTTTGAGAATGAGTGAAATTCGTAAATCTTACCTAGAATTTATTTCTCTTTAATACGCTTTTTAAACCCCTTTAAATCTTGAAAATTACTTAAAATCTATATAAATTTCTGTAAAATTTCGAAATCACTTTAAATAGGAAGAAACTCTTAAATCACGTTGAATTCCTTGCAATATAAAAAAAAGACGAAACTCTTGAAAATACTTTGAAATCTCTTAAAATGTATAAAATCTCTAAAATTATCTGATGATGCCCCTTGAAATTGAATTACAATCCTTCGACATTTCTGGAAAACTATTCAATTCCTTTAAGTACCATGAAAGCTATAGGAATGTCTTATATTCCTATGAAACATTTTAATTTCTTTTAAAATTCAATGAATCCCTCTAATATTATCATTAAATTTTTTTCATCAATTTAAATTTTATAAATACGGTAGAATATCTTGAAATTTGTAATCTTACTGCGTAATAGAACTGACAAATATTAACATTTTTTAATGTAAAATTTTATTATTACATTTTCAGTTGAAGTAATTAATTTTCAACCTAGAAAAAGGGAATTTTCAACAAAATAGTTAAATTTCCAACCAAACTGATAAATCTTTCATAAAAAAAATTAATTCTCAACAAAAAGTGTAATAACAAAACTGTTAAATTAAACCAAAAAATACTTATTTTCAATAGAAGAGTTGAATTTTCAACCAAGAAAGATTTTTCAACCAATAAACAAAAAAATCTCATCCAAAATGTTAAGTTTTCAAGACGTAAAGACGAATTTTGAAAATAAAAAAATTGAATTTACAGCACACAAAAATTTATTTTCTATCAAAATAAGTAAATTTTTTATCAAAAAGGACGATTTTTCAACAAAATAAGCAAATTTTTAACTGAAAAACTATCAGTTTTATAACCAAAATGGAATAGCTACATTTTAAGTAGAAGAATTAATTTTTAGCAAAAAAAAATGAATTTTCAAAAAAATTTGTTGAATTTTTCACCATAGAAATGAACTTTGAATAAAATTATGGATCTTCAATCAAAAAAATTAATTTGTAATCAAATAGTTGAATTTTCCACCCAGAAGATAAATTTTCTACAAAAAAGACAAATTTACAACAAAATAGATGAATGTTCAACTAAAAAAGATAAATTTTCAACCAAAAATTGAATAGTTTAATTTTAAGTGAGAGAAATAAGTTTTAACCTGAATAAAATAGGTTTCCAACGCAGTAGTTAAATTACCAACCAAACAGATTAATTTTCAACCAAAAAATTAAATATATATTTAAAAAAATTTCGACGAAAAACAGAATAATGAAAATTTTTAGTTAAAAAAATTAATTTTCAATAAAAAAACTAATTTTCTACTAAAAAGAATAATTTTTAACAAAATGCATGAATTCTCAACCAATTATTTAAATTTTTAATGGAATTTTTTACCACAAAAGACAAAATTTCAACAAAATAAAGAATTTTTCAATCAAATACTTGAATTTTCAACTGAAGAATGTAAATGTTTAACCGAACATAGAATAGTTAAATTTTCAGTTAAAAAAATAATTAAGAAAATGTTAACAAAATACGTAAATTTGGGGAAAAAATCAGATTTTTCAACTAAAATGATGAATCATGAATCAAAAAAATTAATTTTTAACAAAGTAGATCCACTATCAACTAAGTAGTTGAATTTTGAACCAAAAAAGGTTTTTCCAGTCGCTGTTCGCGATTGGTGAAAATATTGTACATTTAATTAAATAGTTCTCAAATCATATAAGATTTTCTGTAAAATCCATAACAAAATGTTGGACAATAAACCGAATTTTTTTCTAAAAAAAGGGTAATTAGTGCGCGCGTAGTGCGCGAAATGTTCTATTCTCTTTAAAATTCCTTTAAAAATTATGAATTTTTTCAAATTCTCTGAAATCCGGTAAAATCCTATAAAATCTAATAAATCCCCCTGAAAACTTTTCAAATAACCTAAAATCATTTGAAACCTATAGAAATTACTTAGAATCTTATGGAAACTTTTAATTTTTTTTTAATCCTGTGAATTCCTTAGAAATTTTCAAATATTTCAAAATTACTTACACAAATTTTTGAATCTTTGAAATTTTCCTAAGCATCTGTAGATTTTTTTTTAATTCTCTAACATCCTTTTAAATCTTCAAAACGCTTTGCTACCTTTGAATCGCTTGAAATTTCCTGGAATCTTGTAAGATGCTTTAAAATCCCGTAAATTATTTTGAAATGTGTAATATATGCTAAAATTTCTCGAAAAATTTAAAAAACTTTTAAATCAAATGAAATTTTTCAATACTCGAAAAGCTTTGAAAAACTATAAAATCTTATCAAATCCCTGAAATCAATTTGAATCCTTTAAATCCCCTTAAAATTTTTTGTAAATCTCTGAAATCTCGTGAAATTTAAAAAAAAACTTTAAATATTTTAAAAGTTTTTGAAATCTTTAAAATCCCTTGAAATCTTTTTAAATAACGAATATGTTATTTTGTGAACATTTTTAGTTTTGCATATTCGTGAGTGAATATTTAAAAAAATTCATTTTTTATAAACAAATTAATGAGAAAAAATACTTTGTTGAGGAATATATGTAAAATTAATGATAAATTTCGATTTATCATATATTAACTATTTTTGGTACATCATTATCAAATTTAATAAACAAATTATCTTTTGAACTGTTACTGAATAGATAGGTTTTCGGTTTTTTATTCAATAAACTTAAAATTACTTTTCAGTAAAAATTTTGGACATTATTTTAATTTCGGGTAAACATTGTTAATGGTTTAAACAAATTTAGTTCAGCCCTTTTTACTGTTTACACTTTTTACATCACATTTCATCTATTTTTTTCACACATATAATTTGTTTATTCAGATTATGTTTTAAAAAACTATGTTCAAATGACTTTTTATTAAAAAAAAAAAATTAAAAAAATGTGTAAGATTTCTTTAGAAAGTTTAAAATGATTTTTTATTTTGAAAAATTAATTTAGAGCAAATATTTAAAAAGATTTTAAAACATTTCAAAATATTCCCATAATTTTTAAAACAGAATCTGGCAGATTTTTAAGCAATTTCTTTAATTTTCAGGGTTTAAAAAAATTGGCATTATTTTAAAAGATCTTTCGAAGCTTAAAAAAATGTGAAAAATAATTATTATAAATGGGAAAAGACTTCAAAAACTTGACAAAAATGTATATTTTTGATGATTTTGAACTAAAATTTTCAAGCTTTGAAAGGATTTTCTTAGCTTTCAAATAATAAAAAAAAATTGTAAGACTCCTAAGAAAAGACAAAATGATTTTTTATTTAAAAAAATTAATTTGAAGGCAGTTTTTTCGATACGCGTTGATTTGTACAGAATTCAAACAAAAAAGATATTAGCTTTTTAAGAATTTTGAAAGGTATCAAAGGATAAAAATTTTTCCCCAAATTCCTCGGAAAATTGAAAATGATTTTCATTTTAAAAGGTGTATTTTAAGAGGATATTCGAAAAAAGTCTTTAAAACATCTCAAAAGATTTCCAAAATCGTTCAAACAGAATTTTAAAGATTTTAATGCAATTTTTTCAATTTTGCAGCATTTTTTGCATATTTTAAGAAAAATGCGAATCATTTTAAAGATATTTAAGTTGAACATTTTTCAAAACATTTCTAGGGATTTATAAAAATGGGTCAACTGGAAAATCCTGACAAATGAAGTTAGGAATATTATACTTATATAACCTCAAAGATAAACTGATAATACTTTTCTAAAACCTAATTTAAGCTCGAATTTTATTGTTAAAAAATTTAAATAAATAAATAGTTATTCGAAATTTTTATTTTGAACTAAAAATTATTTTTTCCTGCGAATCGAAAAGCTACACGCGCTAAAAGCACGATTGATTCTGCTTTCTAAAAATTTGAAATAAGTATTCCATTAGCCAAATCCAAAACAATTTAATTATAATAATTTACTTAATTAATTTACATAAAGAAGCTTATATTTTTTTCTGCAAAAAGACCTTCTGTCTTCGCTCCGCTGGGAATCGAACCACAGAACTTCCTATTGCCAGTCGGGTGCTTTCCCATTAAGCTACTAGAGAGATTGAGAGAAGAAACCTTTTTCAGAAACGTTTCCAGCGGAGCGAAAGGAGAAGATCTTTTTTCAGAAAAAATTAAATAAAAAAATGTTAAAATTCATAACTCCATACAGTCTGAAAAGACGTTAAGAAAATTTCTGTTATTTTCTGATGATAATACAGATTCCTTCAAAAATTTGATATATACCACCTAGCAAAATAATGCGTATATTTTCTGAAAAAGGTTTCTTCTCTTGATCTCTCTAGTAGCTTAATGGGTAAGCACCCGACCGGCAATCGGAAGTTCTGTGGTTCGCTTCCCAGCGGAGTGAAAGAAGAAGATCTTTTTTCAGACAAAATTAAATAAACAAATTTTGTATTCTTAACTTCATCTAGTCTGAAAAGACGTTAAAAAAATTCATTTTATTCTCTGATGATAATACAGATTCCTTGATAAGCTTATATTACTGAAAGTTACATGAAAATCGTTTAAAAAACGTTACGTAACATATGGACGACGAAATTTGAGAAAATAGTACCATTAGTCTCATTTTTTTTTAAAGTAGAAAAATAATGACGTTGCTCAAAAAAGTGTCAAATAGTGACAATAGTGGCGTGAGTCCGAGCCTTCATAGTTTCTCTAAATTTACATTATTAATTATTATCCATCTGCAGTTGAAATTTCTCTATTTGATCATTTTTAAGTGTCCAGATAATAAACTTGAAGTTAAATGAGGCGATGAATTCAAGTATCCATTTCTCACCTTCATCGATTAAAGGGTACCCGAGTTTTCAAATTTATGACACAAAGTACGAATTTCGAGCTGGAACTTGACTTTAGCAAATTTAATCCCATAAACTTTGAATAAAATTTTTTTTTTCTTTATTATCTGAAAAATCTTTTGTAGTTGAAAATTCAACTCTTGTTGAAAATTCATCTCTTTTGGTAGAAATGTCATCTGTCTTGGTCAAAAATGCAACCGTTTGGTTGAAAATGAATCTATTTTGATTGAAAATTTAACTATTTTCTTAACAAATTGTCTTTTTGGTTCAATTAAGAGATTCCTGGGAAAATTTTAAATGATTATTCATTTTACAATATTTATTTTAAAAGAATTTTTAAAAAGATATCGAAAAATTGCCAGAGGTTTCCAAAATTGCCAAAAAAAGTATCTGGAAGATTTTAAGTAAATTTCTTCAATTTTGCAGAATTTTGTTCAAAATTTTAGCAAAAATTCAAATCATTTTTAAAGATAAAATATAAAAAGTAATTACAATTTTGAAAACATTTCAAAAAACTTGAAACAAAATGTAGATTTTATTTTAAGAGAACTTTTGAAGAGATTTTAAAACATTAAAAAAGATTTCCAAAATTGTAAAAAATGAATCCAGAAGATTTAGAGACAATTTTAAGAATAATTTCAATTTTCAGTTCTCCTAAATATCTTTCAAGATGGCCCAAATTTTTCCTTAAATTTTTTAAAATCCTGAAAAAAAATTTTCTTAAAAATTTTCTAGATTTTCTTTTGAATGATCTGAAATCTTCAAAAATATTTCTGAATTTTTTTGAGATACCTACAAAAATTACATTTATATAACTCTGAAGCAAATGAACAAAGAAACTTGAAAAATAAATAGTTATTCAAAACTTTTTTTATTTTGTACTAAATATTATTTTTCCGCCGAACTACAATTTTGCCTACAATTTTTTTTATCTGTTTTGATTGAAAAATCTTTTTGGGTTGAAAAATCAACAATTCTGTTGAAAATTTGTCTTTTTGGTTTCAAGATTTATCTGATAAAAAATTTTTTGTTGAAAATTTATCTTTTTTAGTTGAAAAATCGACTATTTGGTTGAAAAAACCTTGAGAAATTCAACAATTTTGTTGAAAATTCGTTTTTCTTTTTTGGTTGAAAATTTATTTTGTTAGTTGAAAATTAAACTCTTTGGTTAAAAGTTAAACTACTTCCTTGAAAGTTCTTTTTTTCGTGTAAGATTCAAATTTTAGAAAAAAATTCCTCTTTGGTTAAAAATAAATTTTCTAAACTGAAAATTGAACTATTTGGTTGAAAATTCGTGGATTTTGCTAAATATTTGTTTTTGTTTTCTTTCTCCACCTGTTTCTTTTTCTAATTGAAATTTTTGTTTGAATATCAATTATTACATTTTTCGTTGAAAATTTACCTTTTTAGGTTGCAAATTAAACTCTTTGGTTAAAAGTTAAACTACTTTCTTAAAAGTTAATTTTTTCGTGTAAGATTCAAATTTTAGATAAAAATTCCTCTTTGGTTGAAAATAGATTTTTTAAACTGAAAATTTAACTATTTGGTTTTAAATTCAACCACTTAGTGGAATATTTAGCGTTTTGCGCTTGAAAATTTACTTTTGTGTTGAAAATTCAAATTTTTCGGGTAGAAAATTTAAATGTTTTGTAAAAAATTCGTCTTTATGGCTTGGAAATTCAACAATTCGGTAGAAAGTTAAAATATTTGGTAGAAAAATCGACTGCTTTGTAGAAAAATTGTATCTTTATATTGGAAATTATTATAATTTTTTCAAATTAGTCTTCTTGGCTGAAAATTCAACTTTTTGGTTTAAAATTTAATATTTAGAATGAAATTTTTTTTCTTCATTGACTGAAAAATCTTTTGTGGTTAAAAATTCAACTATTTTGTTAACAATTTGTCTATTTCGTTCAATTAAACTATTTTTGATTTAAAATGAAAATCTTTTCTTAGTTAAAATATCAACTATTTCATTTTTTGTTGGGAATTCATCTTTGCTGGTTGAAAATTCTACTACTTGTTTGAAATTCAAAATTTATTTTTAATTCAAAAAAAAAAAAATGGTGACTAAATTCACCAAAAAAATTAGTCGGCAAAAATTACGTAAGATAAATTTTTAAACAAAAAGATGAATTTGTTACAAAAAAGTTTTTCACTTTCAACCAAAAAGTTGAATTTTCACCTACAATGATGAATATTCTACTGAAAGACTTGAAGTTCTGACCAAAAAGATTAATTTTTAAACAAGAAGATTATTTTCAGAGAAAAATATTCAGTTTTTACGGAAAAAATACAATTTTTCAAAAACATACATGAATCTTCAACCAAAATGATGAATATTTAACTGGAATACTTGAATTTTCAATCTACAAAATAATTCATTTTCAAACAAAAAGATTAATTTTTTACCAAAAACAACGAATTTTCAACAAAGTAAATGAATTTTCAACTAAAAAAGACAATTTTTCAAACATATAGTTGAATTTGAAAGTAAAAATTATCAGTGTTCAACCAAAAACGGAATAGTTAAATATTCAGTTAAAAAATTTATTTTCCATAAAAAAAAATTTCAACCAAAGAGATGAATTTTCAACTGAAATAATTAAATTTTAAAGAAAAAATTGAATTTTTAACCAAAATGATGAATTCTTCACTAGAATAATTGAGTTTTGAACCAAAAAGATGAGCTTCCAATCAAGACGATTAATTCTACAAAAAAAGACGAATTTTCAACTAAAAAAGATCATTTTTCAACCAAAAATGGGATAGGTAATTTTTTATTTAAAAAAATGTATGTTTAACCAAAGCGATGAATTTTTAACTGAATTTATGTAATATTTAATTGGAATATGTACTTACATTTTCAGTTAAAAAAAAAAATAATTTTCAACCAAAATCAATAACTCATTTGAAAAAAAATAGTTACAGTTTCAGCTGGAATAGTTAAATATTATGAGTACAAAATTAATTTTCAGCCAAAGAAAAAACGAATTTTCAACAAAATAGCTCATTTTTTAACCCAAGAGATGAATTTTCGATTAAAATGATAAATCTTCAAGCAAAAAAAATTAATTCTCAACAAAAGAGTTTAACTTTCTTCCAACTAATTAAATTTTCATCCTAAAAAATATGAATTCTGAATGAAAAATGTAGTAGTTGATATTTCAACAACAAAATTTAATTAAAAACAGTTAAATTTTCAACTAAGAAAGATTTTTCAGTCAAATGAGAGAAAATATTTCAAACAAATTGTCGAATTTTCAACCAAAAAGATAAGTCTTCAACTAATAAGATTAATTTTTTACCAAAAACAACGATTTTTCAACAAAGTACATGAATTTTCAACTAAAAAAGACAATTTTTTAACCATATAGTGGAATTTCAAAGTAAAAATTATCAGTTTTCAGCCAAAAACGGAATAGTTAAATATTCAGTTAAGAAATTTATTTTCCATAAAAAAAAGTTCAACCAAAGAGATGAATTTCCAACTGAAATAATTGAATTTTAAACAAAAAATTTAATTTTTAACCAAAATGATGAATTCTTCACCAGAATAATTGAGTTTCGAACCAAAAAGATGAGCTTCCAATCAAGACAATTAATTCTACCAAAAAAGACGAATTTTCAACTAAAAAAGATCATTTTTTAAACCAAAAATGGAATAGTTAATTTTTTATTTAAAAAAATGTATGTTTAACCAAAGCGATGAATTTTTAACTGAATTTATGTAATATTTAATTGGAATATGTAGTTACATTTTCAGTTAAAAAAAATAATAATTTTCAACCAAAATCAACAACTCATTTAAAAAAAAATAGTTACAGTTTCAACTGGAATAGTTAAATATTATCAGTAAAAAATTAATTCTCAGCCAAAGAAGAAACGAATTTTCAACAAAATAGCTCATTTTTCAACCCAAGAGATGAATTTTCGATTAAAATGATAAATCTTCAAGCAAAAAAAATTAATTCTCAACAAAAGAGTTTAACTTTCTTCCAACTGATTAAATTTTGATCCCAAAAAAGATGAATTCTGAATGAAAAATGTAGTAGTTGATATTTCAACAACAAAAACCAGATACTTAAATTTTGAACTAAAAACGATCCATTTTCAACATAAAATAGAATAGTTAAATTTTTTCAAACCCAAAAACGAATTTTAAAAAAAATTGTCAAATACAGTAATATGAAGGTACTTTTACAAATAAAGAATCATTGTTATTCAATTTTATATGGCAATTTCAAAAAAAATTAAGCACGCTCTGGAAAAAATTCCCTGACATTCCCATTCCCTGATATTAAAAATTTTATCAAGAATTGTAGGAAAATGATATTTATATAACCTTAAAAACAAGATAACAAATAAACTAAACAAATATATAGTTATTCTAGATTTTTCTTTTGTATTGCATTTATTTTTTCCTTTGAAACAGAATAATTAAAAATCTGCCCGCTTCGCGGGCACATTCTCATCGCGCGCTTCGCGCGCGGCTCGCTTCGCTCGCAAGTTTGAGCGCGCCTAGGGCGCGCAACTGTTGGATCTCGCGCTTCGCGCTCGATCATATATTTATCTCGCGCTTCGCGCTCGATTATGTATTCACCTCGCGCTACGCGCTCGGGCGTATCTACATCGCGCTTTACGCTCGGTTGCTCTAGATTTTTCAACTTCGTGTTCGACTTCGATGAAAAGAAAAAGTTTGTTTGCAAATATTATAAAATTATCAAAACCTCTACATATTAAGTGATTGTTAAATTTGTTTTTATTTTAGACTGAAAAGGAACTTCATTTACTCAAGGTTCTATCGACCTTAAGGAACACATTCTCATCCAGACACTCGCGCTTCGCGCTCGATATTTGATTTGAAAATCATTTGAACCTTGCGTTCCACGCTCGGTTCTGTGCATTTGATTTTTCTATTTTCAATGCTGTTTTTTACGGATAAAACAAAAACTACGCGTCATATCAAAAAGTGAATGATGAGAAATTTGTAGATCTTTTTTGGGTGCACAATTTTGGTGGAATGATCTTTTCTCGTATCTTCCATAGTTTCACAGCAAAATGGAATTTTTTATTATTTTTTTGTGCGATCAAAATTTGAATTTTTTATTTTTCAAAAAATTCAAAAAGTTGTTAGGAAAATATTATAGGGCGTTCAAAAAGAAACGTTTTTCTCCTCTTGACTTTTTTTCATATCGTGCGTTTTTCGGCTTAAAATGTACATTTTCGTTTGTTTTTTGGAATTTTGAAAATGCTATAACTCCAGTAATTTTTGTTTTATCACGAAAAGTCATTAGAATATTTTGTACGTCATTTTGCGTACTACTAATAACCATACATAGAATTTTTAAGTCTTCAAAAAAAGTGGTCTCAAAAATTTTCAAAATGTGCTCACTTTTTGAATTTTCATCCAAAATAGCTGGTTAACGAACTCGTTCTCTATTTTTCGGCCATAAAAAAGTGTGCCAAAGCTCAATCAAATCTGATCATTTTTTCGAAAGTTATCGTGGCTACAGACAGACAGACAGACAGACAGACTACAGACAGACAGACACCTTGGTAAAACCCGTTTTTTCTGGCTCAGGGGGTCTCAAAACGTGGAGATTTGATGAAAACCGACTATGTCAAATTTTACATAAAACCAATACCTTCTCATTAGAATGAGAATGTAAAAAGAAAACTATCATTTATTTTATTGTTAACAGCACAAACTAGTATATTTCAAATTGTGAAACCTTAAAATTGGTTAGGATTATATTCAGTTTTGTCTGGATTCAAGCCTATATTTGATTATTTTTAAGTCCAGATTACCTAAATTTAAAAATTGAGTCTTATATTCAGACAAATCTCACTTGAAATCAGATCAATTTTGCTGAAATTCAAACAATTTAAAAAAAATTATATTATTTTAATCTTCAAAAGTTTTAATTCTGCAGGTAAGGAAAATTATTAATATTGAAACAGAACCTTGACCATAAAACAATCCGCAAGTAGGTTATACCTACTTCAATGTTTTTATATCATTCTGGATGGAACGTGCCAAGTCATTTGCTTCCACGCAATTTCATCTGAAACGATTTCAATGCAAACCACAGCTTTTTAACGGCTTTATGGCTCACCAACCAAGTGCTTCTTTTTATTCTATTCAGAAATTTACAAAACAATAAAGGACTGAGTAAAAACTCACATTTCAATATTCTCTAATCGAAATTTTTTAAAATTTTTTTTAATTTTCATTATTAAATGACTCTTCTCAATTTTTCAGTAACTAGTGGCTTTAATTATCGGTACTTTGAAGTAACTCTTGATTTGATTAAAAAAAATATTGAAAAAAAGATTTGCCTTAGCCCGGATTTGAACTGAGAACGCGACTATCCATTAGTGGCGCGGTAACGAGTTACGGCACCACTCATGGATATTGGCATTCCAGGTTCAAATCCGGGCTAAGGCATATTTTTTTTCTCCAAATATGAGACCAGTAATCAAATCTATTTAATATTTAAGATAAGAAAAGTACAATATTAGATTGGCTTTTCATTACTTGAAGTTGTTTTATATCCTGAACTTGAAAATTTTAAATTTAAATCTACAAATAATCCTTTTAATGAAAAAATCATAGCAAACTTTATGTAAATATTATTATACATGTTTTGTTTTGGTGCTTTTCGCTGGAAATTAATTTTTTTTAAAAGATTTTTAATTCTAAATCAGAAAGGTTCGGAGAAAACTTCAAATTTCTAAAAATGTTAGCTCTTGTTAGTTCTTTTTTTGCGGAAAATTAGGATTATTGAACGAAAATCATAATCAAGATGCAGATTTTCCACAATTTTATTTTATGTTAGGATTGTACACAGGATATGGATATTTTTGATAAAAAAATATTAGATTTTGAAGATTGAAAGTTTTTCAACCATTTTCTTTTTACGGTTTTGTTAGCGTTTTTTACCGTTTAGCGTTTTACATCAAACATTTGTATTTTAAAACAAAAATTATTATAATTTAAACAAGATTTAGAATCTTTGAACAACTTTAGATTATATTAGTATTTTTTGTCGAAAATTAGTATTTTCAATTTAACAAAATTATATTTCAAATAAGATTCACAATTTTTATTAAGTCTAAGTTATTTTAGCGTTTTACACCAAAAATTTTTATTTTAAAACAAAAATGATTATGATTGTACCAGATTAAGTATATTTTAACAATTTTAGATCATTTTAATGTTTTTCATCAAAAATTGGAATTTTTAATTTAAAAAATAGATTTTGTAGTAGATCTACAACTTTTAATAATTTGAGGTTATGTTAGTGTTTTTTCCTTCTTTAAACAAATTTAATAACCAAATGCGTTATTCGGGCATTTGTCGGCGGAAAAATTAGTTTTCTTCAATGTTGATAATTTTCAATGTTCAATGTTGACTGGGATTGAAAAAAAAAATTGCCTTTGACGAATGCCCGAATAATAGATTTGTTTATGAAATTTGCTTAGAAAAATCATCAAATAATTATAATTTTTGCCAAAATTAGCATAAGTTTTCCAATTGAAAGAACTGACATCGAGAAAAACAAATTTTTATGTCGACAAATTCCCGAATAATAAATTTGTTCATTAAATTTGTTTATAATATTAACAATAATAATCCCAAAAGAAATTTTTTTCATTATAATATTACTTCAAACCTAAGTTCTTGCAATGTAACTTAAAAACGCGTAAAATTATTGAAAATTATAGTAAACACAGTTTCAAAAAATAATTGGTTTATAAACATTTTTTTCATATTGCATTACAATGAAATATCTTTATTCAATGTAAATCTATGAAACGTACGCAATTACAATAATTTTCCTATTGATAACGAGCAACGGGAACGCGGAACAGACAAAATTTCCATTTTTTTCGTCATATTTGTTTATTTATAAAAGTATTGAAAAATTGAATAAAAAATCAGGCTCTAGAACTTTCTTTAAAATTTTATCAGCTTGTTTCGAAATTTTTTTATCCCAATCGACCAATATAAACTGCTAAGAAGTGCTTTAACGCCGGCTGTACGTTATTTGGAACCACAAAAGTCTTTTTTCCAGTTGATACTATAAAATACACAATTTGTTCGAGAATATATTTTTAATTGAAAAATTGCGTAAGAGAAGAAAAATTGCGCCTGTGTTTGTTTTCTATAGTCAAGTGTAAAAAACAGATGCCTGAAAAATCAAGTTCCTTTCTTCTGCTTCTTAGACAGAGAATTTGATTACTGATTATTGTCAAAGCTTCATTATTAAATAACGATAATTCAGTTCTCTCTATGAAAGCACATGCTGAAAACTTGGCTTCTTGTCTCGAGCAAGACTCAATTTTCTCTCCGTGCCACAGAGCATCCTTGGAAACTGCATTAGTCTTCGCAAGAACGCACATAGTTCGTGTTCAGAAAAAAGTGAGGAAGCGTTTTCAGCAGAGGTCTTTGTGATAAAAAAGGCTTTTTTCTTCCTCGAGAAGAAAAATTCTCTTCACTCGAGTTTGATAAACAAGAACATACAACATAAGAAAAATACAACAATAACTTCAATTTTAGAACAACATATAGTACAAAAAATATATAAAAATGGTTAGGAAAAATTATTTAAGATTAGTCGCACAAGATGACTGCAAAACTTCATTTTAAAACTTCTCTGACTATTCCCTGAGTTTTCCCTGACTAATTTTTCGCTTTCTTTGACCATTAATATTTAAAGACCAAAATTCTGATCTTTTAACATCTTAGTAGTTAAGCTATGAGAGTTCTACGACACTACTGCGTAGTTCCCGCTGCCACCGACAGATGGCGCCACCTAGCAGTTCCCAAAGTCGGTAATTGAACTGTCGGTAATCCCTTGCACAGACTCTCGATTTGGCCAATAAGGATGGTCACTGATCGCACGTGTTCCACCTACATAAAAGTTGCTGACGAGTTCGGTCGGTAAAACAGGGGCCATCCTTATTGGCCAAATAAAGAGTCTGTGCAAGGGATCTACCTTACCGGCAGTTCAATTACCGACTATGGGAGCTGGAACTACGTAGTAGTGCCGCAGAACTCTCATAGCTTAACTACTCATCTTTGCTATACAATATTTTCTAACTAGAATACATTTTCTTTTTCTTATAATTAATACATTTTTATGGATGCCACAGCCTAATTTACTGAAAAAAATTACCAAAAGTGACTAATTTCTAACCTAGAAAGTGACTAAAAGTGACTCGTTCCAGCCCATGTTCGCAAGGAGTCTTTAGAGCCTTATGTGTACCAAACGAGACTTCCTGGTGTAAATGACTTCTCCCGTCTCTCTTCATTACAGCGTCAGTTTGTATAGCGAAAATATTATCCTCGCATAGCATGCGCTTACTGATATCATATAGATCTGTCACCTTAACATCACTAAGGTTGCCCCCTACTAGGAGTCTAGACTTCCGCTGTCGCATTCTTCCTTACGAAAAGGTGCAACGACAAAATGTCCAGAATGAACTCAAGAGCCGCTGTTGGTGTTGTTTTTATAGCACCAGTGATCGCTAAGCAGAAAACCCTTTAGAGACTTTCCAGATGCCTGATATTGACAACCAGATCGCTGATGCATATTCTACCATGGTTCTGATTATCATTTTATATAACGAGTAAGTAGTTCTAGTTTTTAAGCTCCAGGTTTTCCCTATTGCGCATCCACAGGCCCAGAAAGCAATCTTAGCTTCTTTACCAATGCGTCAACATAGATTCCATGAGTTATCATCGAAGCATCCATGAAGCTTCCATAAGTTATCATGGAAGCATGAGTTCCGTCTTGTCTGGATCAACGGACAAACAACGGTCCTTGTATCATTGCTCTACTATGTTGAACGCTGACTGCATGAGTTCCACAAATTGCCCTCATGCATCCCTGTTACCAGGATTGCCAGGTCATCTACATAGCCTTGAGTGTCAAAGCGCGATTTGCTTAAAACAAGAATCAGGTCATCAATGGCAAGCGCCCACTGGGTGGATGAAAGAACTCTTTCCTATGGGCATCACCTTCTTGTCTTCACTTCATTACCATGTAGCGAAGTATATACCGTTCTGCTTTTTAGCATATAGTGCATCCACCTGTTTACCGCGTCACTAACTCCGTGTGTTTCAGCAGTCTAGAAACGCTGCAATTGCTACTTCACTAATTTTTCTAGTGTTTTCAGCATGAACGCGGTCAAGCTGATGGGTCTAAAGGATTTTGCCTCATAGTAGGTATCCTCACCGGACACTGGAATAAAGATTGCCTTATCCTTTCTCCATGCTACCGGGGTGTATCTCATTGCTAAGCATGCACGAAAGGTGCCGCACAATGGACCCACCAAGAGCTGCAATCCTTCTGGAATTATTGCAGGGAATGTTCTATCATCTCCTGCAGCTTTAAATGGTTTGAATTGGTAAACTACTGATTAGGTGCTCAAGGATTTCATTAGTCGTCTTAGCCATTTCACCTGATGGCAACGTTAGAGCCCTCAGTTAACACGATGAGTTACCCCTCAAGGTTCTTTGGAGTCTAGCACTGTCATTTATATTCTCGATTCCCTGACAATGCCCCTTCCATGAGTCCCTTACGGCATTTTGTATCTCATTATTATATCTTGTTAAGGTTGTCCTGTACAAGTCCCAATTCCAGTTCTTTTCAGCCCTGTTAAAAAGGCGTCGAATGTCTTTTTTCAGTTCCTCCAGTCTAGGAATCCACCAGGGTGCATCCCTGTTAGTTTTCTTGATACTAAGAGGGCAATTGTCCGTATACGCTTTGTTCATACCTTGTTGTAGGATGTCGGCAGCAAATTCTTTTGATTCTGCCTTGGCTGACTTGATTCAGCCCGGTAGAGTGTCCAGCAAACTGTTGAGATCCTCCCTATAAGTATCACAATCTTTTGCTCTCTATGATCCGATGGGGACGTATCCGTCATGCCATCCACTGAACACTTCGCTAATACTTATCGAAAATAATTTCAAATCAATTACCTTACGATATCTACATATATGTCACGAAGGTATGTGTATTACCCTGATTCAATAAATTCAAATCAGCAGTTGAGAGGTAATCTAAAAGAGACTCTCCTCTGTGGTTGGTGTCCTTACTACCCCAAGACGAATGATGTGCGTTAGCATCACATCCAATGAGCAATAGCTATCCTTTAACGCAGCAGTAGTCCACCGAATTTCGCCATCCCTCAGATGGTGGGTCCTAGAAGTCAAATCATAGGTACGCTGAACAAATCACCATAGGCTCATTCATTAACAAACAAGCAAACAAGCTTTCTAAATGCTGCTCAATCTTTATTGCCAGCGAGTCTCTAGAAAAGAACCTTGATAATTCAATTCAATAAAATTCAAATTAAACAAAAAAAATGAAATTCAATATCACCTCTAACATAAAGCACTGCCCTAGGTGTTTCTACGGAACTATCATAAATGACTGAATGAAAATTGTATTACTCAATACTCTAACTTTCGCCTTGTAAGCCCAAGGTTCTTCTATTGAGGCAAAAGCCGTTTGTTTCGCTTTCAAACGGCTGCTTAAAATAGCAGAAGCTCGTTCAGCGTGGTAAAGGTTTAGCTGGATGAAGGCCTGCAGTAGATCTTCTTGAGAGTTTTGGATTGCTATCCTTTGAAGTACTGCTGTTGGTTTAACGGATAAACTAGGAATCAAAGCCATCAGCTTGACTGACCTTGGGAGGTCTTTGCTGTCGATCACTTTGATCTTAGCTTCCACCCAAGGTTGTAATCTGCCAACAGCTGGAATGAGACAAGTTCGGGACACTTCGTCAGAACAGATGATGATAAAAGTATCATTTTTAAAGCAGCAATCCTCAAATCTTGGGATGAGTTCTCCAGGTTGCACCCCAACGGTTTTCTTCTCTGATGCCGCTTTGATTTCCGTGGCCTGATCGTCATCGAGTTTGGTTATTGGAAAGCTCTCGGCGACTACGGCCACTTTCAGGTGACTATGAAGAGCCTGGCTATGAGAGACTGTTGGACCTCTCAGTCGCATCTTTTTCTTCCAGCAGCTCTCGAAAATTTAACTGGTCGTAGTTTTTCCGTTTGGTTTCATATCCCGCATTAGTATTGCCAGAGTTACTCCCAGGTGGCTCCCCACTTATAGATTCCAAATTATTTTATAAGGCTCCTTTGGTAATTTCCATCTTTACAGGGGAAGATGCTTTTTCCAGAGGGGTCGTTGCCAACTCCCCCTGAGTGTTTTGTTTTTTTGATTTTCTTTTTAAGAACTCATTTTGTTTCCACGAGTAGCTAGGGAAATATTTGTTCAATCTCTACACGGCAAAATCTTTAACGAATTCAGGAAAATGCAGAAATACGTATAGAACTGAATTCACTACTGGTTAACCAATGGGTTAATTTATTAAAAGAAAAGTGGCTGAAGTCATATTTTCATTTTGAAATGTGACTATAGTTCAGGAATTTCCTGACTTTTGCCATTTTTTTGCCAGTATTTTACTCGACGTAAAAACTAGCACTTAAATATGACTACTCAGTAGAACAAAACCATCTATAGTCAGACGTCGTAAAGAAAACGGCGAGAATTGAAGTGTCTTGAGCATAAAAAGCTCATAAAAAATTAATGTTTTTCACTGAAATGAATTTTTTCATTGGACATACATTTTTTAATCAAATCGTCTGGTGTTCTCGTTTCTATTATATATCTGTGGCTGAAGATATCAGGTACTGTGAGCGAAATTATGTGGTATCAAGTATAAATTTTGATCTACCATGCCCCCAAGCTATATGACATTTAGTCGATTAATGCATATGGAAATAGTTCCAATTATGACACATATTAGGATCATCCGTTTCGTCATTAGTGTCATCACTCTATTCATTACTTCAACCCATTATTCAATATTTATAAAAATCAAAATATTTTCATATTGGTCATTTTTTTATTTTTTTCTTGTTATTGTCAATCCGTATCTTTATTTATTATTATATATAATAATCTTCAAATCTATTCATTCATTTTTTCAGACATCTTGTAAAATTCTGTTTCAACTTGAAGTTGTTTTAATTGAATGGGAAATTCTTTAGCTGTCATTTTTACTGTACACAATTGAAGAATTTGCAATTGCAAATCTGTAAAATTGAATAAATTTCAATTTTAATTCTTTAAATTTGAACCTCTTCAAAAAAGCATTTAAAACTGCATCGTTTCCTATTATAGACATTAAATATCATAGTGTCTTTAATTGAAAATATTAGAAATCGAAAAATATGTAGATACAAATCGTTAAAATTGAATACATTTCAAATCTTCAAATTTGAACTTTTCAACAACAACAAAAATTGCATCATTTTCTGTTATACAGATAAAATATTGAAGAATCTTAAATAAAAAATATTCAAAATTGAAGAATTTGCAAATGCAAATCTTTAAAATTGAATGAATTTCTATTTTGAATTTCAAATTT
>CAKNYM010046723.1:63504-73942 GCA_932195095.1 Andricus curvator
GCCTCACTTTCTATCATACACATTAAATTTCAAAGAGTCTTGAATTGAAAATATACAACATTGAAGAATTTGCGATTGCAAATCTATAAAATTGAATAAAATTTTATTTTGAATTTCAAATTTGGACTTTTCAAAAAAAAAAATAATTTTTAAAATTGCATCATTTTCTATTATAGGCTTTAAATATTAAAAAGTCTTCAATTGAAAATATTTAAAATTGAAGAATTTGCAATTGCAAATCTTTAAAATTGACTAAATTTTTTTTTCTATCAAACACATAAAATATTGAAGTCTACAATTGAAAATATTATATTTTTTTTATATTTTAAATATATATTTTGAAAATTGAATAATTTGCAATTCTACATTTTCAAAATTCAATAATTTTCCATTGTATCTCTTCTAAATTAAGAACCTTGAGCTTCAAATCTTAAAAATTGAAGAGTTATTAATTTTTAAAATTAAAGAGTTATTGATTTCGAAAATTTAAAATGATGTAATTCTTCAGTTTTGTAATTGTAAATGTTCAAAACTGTAAGACTTTAAATTTCAAATATTCAAAATTCAAGACACTTTAATTTTGGAAATTCACAATTAAAAATTTCTGTAATTTTGATAACTCAAAATCAAAATTCCTTCAATTTATAATATTTAGAATTGAAAACTGTTGATTTCCAAAATCTTCAAAATCGTCCCAATTTATGATTTTTTATTGATTTACACGTCTTTAAAATTCAAGATTTTTCAATTGTAACTCATCGAAATTGTAAAACTTTCAATTTTAAATCTTTAAAATTGAATAGTTTTTAATTTTGATAATTTACAATTGAAAATGTCTGCAATTTGGATGATTTACATTCGAAATTTCTTTATTTTGTAAGATTTAGAATTGAAAATTTGATTTTTGATTTTCAAAATCGATAAAATTTAAGAATTTGTATTTATACATCTCGAAAATTCAAGAGTTTTTTAACTGTAACTCTTAAGAATTGCAGAACATTAAATTGTTAATCGTTAAAATTGGAGAGTTTTTTATTTTGACAATTTACAATTTGAAATTGGGTAATTTTGTTGCTTTATAATCGAAATTTCTTTAATTTGGAAAATTTTGAGTTGAAAACTTGACTTTTGATTTCCAAAATCTTAAAAATTTAGGAACTTTAAAGATCTTCAGAATTACCGAGTATGCAATTCGAAATCTTTAAAATTGGAGAGTTTGGAATTGCAAATAATGAAAATTGAAGAATTTTTAATTTCAAATCTTCAACAATAAATTGTTCCAAGAAAAATGTTCCAAAATACATACCTTAGAAATATCAATTTTGAAAATTACAGAATTTGTAATTATATATTTTCAAAATTTAATAATTTTTAATTGTGACTCTTAAGAATTGCAGAAATTTAAATTGTTAAGCGTAAAAATTGGAAATTTTTTTATTTTGACAATTTTCAATTTGAAAATTATGTCATTTTGTTGCTTTATGATCAAAATTTCTTTAATTTGGAAAATCTGTAATTGAAAACTGGACTTTTTATTTCTAAAATCATCCAAATTTAGGAACTTTAAGGATCTTCAAAATTTAAGAGTTTTTAATTGAAAATCTTCAAAATTGAAGTATTTTTTATTTCAAATCTTCCAAATCAAACTGTTTCAAGAAAAATTGTACACATTACGTACCTTAAAATGTCAATTTTGAAAATTGAATAATTTGTAGTTATATATCTTCCAAATTTAATAATGTTTAATTGTAACTCTTCAAAATTGAAGTACTTTGAATTGTTGATTATTAAAATTGATGACTTTTTTATTTTCACGATTTACAATATAAAATTATGTAATTTTGATTTTTTACATTCGAATTTTTTCAATTTGGAAGATTTAGAATTGAAAACCTGACTTAAACTTCCAAATCATCTAATTTATTTATGCATCTTTGAAATTAAAGAGTTAAATTTTAAATATTTACAATCTAAAATTATGCAAATTTTAAGCTTTACAATTTAAAATTCTGTAATTTTCATTAATTAAATTTAAAATGTCTTCAGTTTGGAAAATTTAGAATTAAAAGCTCGACTTTTGATCTCCAAAATCATACTTCAAGAATTTTATCTTTAATTTTTAATTAAATTATTTTATTATTCGTACATTTTTAAAATTGAAGAATTTTCAATTATAAATCCTCAAAATTGAACAATTTAAAGAAAACATTTATAACTATATCATTTCAAATTATACACATTAAATGTTGGAGGATCTTTAAGTGCAAATCTTCAAGACTGATCTATTTAAAAAATTTGTATAAAATTTTATGATTTTCCACTATAAATATTAAACACAAAAAAAGTTTAAGAATTTTCAATTGTAAATATCTCCAAAATGAATTAATGTCTGAAATAGAAGACATCAATAAGATTCAGAATTTATTATTTTTATTAATTTTATAATAATTTTATTATATTATTTTTTTGTCTTTGCTTCTAATTCCTGCTGGAATAAAATCTTCTAAATAAAAGAAAGTTACAGATTACTGAAGGCCGATTAAAAATTAAAATAATATGAAAGCCGATGCAGCTATTTTAACATTTATTTTAAATTCTGATTATTAATTACATTTTATAGTACTTTAAATTGAAGCAAATATTTTAATTTATTTAATTTAGCTTGCCCTATAGGAATCAACAATTTTCAATATTTGAAATACTACTACATATGATTTTTTACCCCTAAAAATTGATTTTTATTTTCATGTATACGATTTTGAATCTATTTAAAACTCAAAATCATAATTATATAAATTAAGAGGCTTATAAATCATAAAAATGAGAATAAATGTTACTTTTGTCAGGAAAGTCTTTTACACCTCTAGGAATTTTATTACCTACCCTTCTATTACCCTATTCGTAAATTTTGCGACCTTGCAAGAACAGTTGGAAACGATTTAGCGAAGAAGAGGAAATGAGGAGAATATGACTTTGACGCTGAAATTGTGAGAGGGCGAATTTAAGCTGCCACCAGCACCTTCATGAAAACGCAGAGTAATTATAACCACATGCTCGCCGTTTTCTTCTTAATTCACTTACTGACAAATGCCTTTACTACTTAAATCTGCTCCACATTCTCTATATAACAAAGCTTCTGTCTGAGTAATTCCTTTGTTTCAAATAATTCTAATTTTAAGAAAGACGTTTTTATTTAGTTATTCAAAATCAAATACATCTGTGAACTCGCACCATTCTGCAGAAGTCTCGTTAAACTATAATTGTTTCAAAAACTAAACTAGAACGTTAAAACTCGCGTTTTAGTATTCCAGGAAGTGAGTTGGATAATTCTGAACAAACTTTTCTCTCTGCTCTATTTTCTTTCTCAGACAACATGGTAATAAACAGTCCAATTTTTTGCAGAACTCGCATGACAACCATTCCTTTAAATTATCACGTACGTTCTTGACAAAAAAAATTACTCTGTAAAACACTTTGCGATAATTATTTCTCTCAAATGTATCAGTTTCACGACAAGTAATTTATCCCTCTCCTCTCCTCTCCTCTCCTCTCCTCTCCTCTCCTCTCCTCTCCTCTCCTCTCCTCTCCTCTCCTCTCCTCTCCTCTCCTCTCCTCTCCTCTCATAAATTCCTCTACTCTAATTGCCCTCCTCTACTTATCCCTCCTCTCAACTCTAATTCCCTGTTTCTCCTACCCTACTTCCGAACCCTTACTTCCTCTCTGCCCCAGTCACTTCTCCTCTCCGAATGCCCCTGCTTGATCTAATCCACTTCCTCTACTTTGAATTCTTCCCGAACTTGGTGTACTTTCCTTTCCGCACCACTCCCCTCTTCTTCTTCCTCATTCCCGTATTTCACATCACCTAATTATTTCCCCTCCCCTCCCCTACTTGCCTCACTTTCTTCCTCCTCACCTACTTCTTATTCTTTCTCTTCCTCAACCACCCTCCATCGCTTTTCATACTTTCTCTCCCCTCTCCCTCTATCACCCCCGCTCTCTCCTCTCCTCTTTTTTACTATCCTGTCCTATCTTATCATAAACTCCCCCACTTTCCTACCCTTATTTTCCCTCCCCTCCCTTCACTTTCTTCCTCCTCACCCAATTCTTTTACTTCCTCTCCCCCACTGCCCTCTACATCTAATCCTACTTTATCTTTCCTCTTTCTATATTGCTTTCCCCTCTCTCCTCTCCTCTTCTATCATAAGCTGTCCTGTTTTATCATAAACTCCCCTAATCTAATTGCTATCCTCTACTTACCCCTCCTCTCAACTCTTCTTCACTACTTCCCCTACCCTACTCTCATATTCTTACTTCTACTCTCCTCCACTCACTTATGATCTCCTAATGCCCCTACTTCCCCTCCTCCACTTCCTCTACTTTCTCGTTCTCCCCAAACTCCGTATACTTACCCTTCTGCACCCTTCCTCCCTTCCTCTTCGTAAATCCCGTTCTTCACATCATCTACTTACCTATTTCCCCTCCTCTATCCTCCCCTACTTTCCTTCTCGTTCTTCTCTGCTCCACCGCTCACTTCCCATAAATTTCTTTCTTTCTTTCTCCCTCCTCATCTTCCTACTTCCCCACCCCGCACTTCCCTCTTCCTAGAAAAAAGTACGACGGATGCACAGCGGGACAAAAAAGTTTTTCTGAACAAATTAGGCTAGAGTTAACTAAATTTCAAAGAGATTTGTGAGATTTTTTTTATAAGAGAATTCATGTTTTTAAACTACTTATATTGAGGTAAAACATTATGATATCAGTGGAACCACTCCTCACAAAAATAGTCAGCAGGTTACAACATTTTAACAAATTTGTTTATTTAACAAATTAAAACTTGGTGACTAATTATTTTATTTATAACATTAAAAATTAGTTTTTACTTCACAAAAATTTTAACTAAACTTGAAAAATAAAGTCTAAACTAATTTTGATTGTTATAAATAAATAAATTAAATAAATGCATATCTTAGCCATTTCGCGCTCCAAAGACTTCATTTCTTTAACAAAATTGATAAAAAATTGTAGGAAATAAATCATATGTACGAATTGTTGATATTTTATAACAATTGTCAATTGTTTAAATAAAGTTGATGAACAAATACAAATTTTCGTCAATTTGAACGGACAGATTTCGTTTTTTCAACGCAATCAATTTTAAATTACTTAGAAAAATCATTCAAATATTTTGTTGAAAGTTCGTCTTTTTTCAAAAAACCAACCACTTTGTTTAAACTTGAACTACCACTGAGAATAATTGTTTCTTTCATCAACATTTTTATAAACAAATTTAAAATTCGATTACTTGTAAACAAAAGGATGTCGTTTTTTGCGACATCCATTGTCAGTACTTTAGAAAGGACCTTGTTCATTAGGAGACTTTGTTCGGTGGCAATATTTCTTATTTATTTAAATGAATTTTATAAACAAATACAGATTTTCGTCCATTTTTAAACAACAGATTTAGTTGTTTCAACGAGTCAGTGACTTATAAAGGACCTTTTTTATTAGGATACCTTGTCAGGCTACAATATTTGTTAATGATTTTAATTAATATTATTAAAAAATGAAGATTTTCATCAATTTTCAAGCAGCAGCTTTCGTCTTTCCAACGGAATCAACTCTAAACAGCTTGAAAAAATCCTTTTCTTATAATACCTTATCAATGAACTATAATTTCTCATTTTATATCTCATTTTATAAGCCAACAGCCATACCACGCTGAAAAAACCAGTTCTCGTCAGATCACTGAAGTTAAGCAGCGTTGGGCGCGGTTAGCACTTGGATGGGTGACCATTCGAGAAAACTGAGTGCGGTTGGCACATCGTGGGTGTGGTGAGCCCACACTTGTAGTTATTTACTACAAGTTATCAACCTAGAAACACTACCCGAATCGGGTAGTGTCACGCCTACCCCGAAAGGGAAATGGCTTAATGGTATACATACATACATAAACAATTTTATGGAACAAATTCACAACTTAACAATTTTTCAATAAATGGATGTTGTTTTTCACGAAATCGACTTAGAAAAGACCTTGTTTATTGGGATACCTTGTCAGGTGACAATATTTGTCATTTATTTAAATTAATATTATAATTTTTAATGAAAAAAATTTTTATGAACAATTTTACTAAAAAAATCAACGATTTCGTAATTTTTAAAGTGTGAGTAAGTGAAAGCTGAGGGAAAAAATTTGTGGCTTGGCGTCCGAAAAAAGTAAACAAAAAATTGATTTTTTTTTAAAGGTCACATCTTTTGTTCCTTTTTTTAATTCAAAGATTCAAATTTTTAAAAATTGTAAAAAATGTCCCAAATAATTCTAACGCAAAAGGAACTAAGAAATCGAAATCAAGAAAAATCAGTAGTTAGGCTAGATACCCATTTTAGTCCCTACCCTTCGCTCAAACGATTCGATCATTTTTAATTAATTTGATGTATTTTTTATAAATTTTTGAAAAATAAATAAAAAATGTTGTCTTCTGGCAAAGTCTTCTAATAAGTAAGGTCATTTCTGAGTCATTAGCAGTCGATTCCTTTGAAAAACAACATCCATTTGTTAACAATAAGTCAAGTTGTGAATTTGTTTATAAAATGAACATTGAACAATAAAACAAGCGAAGGATTTTTCCAAGTAAATTAAAATTGATTCGGTTGAAAAAACGTATCTTATAAAAAGAAATTTGATGCAAGATTTACGTTTAAACTTTAATATTTTATTCTGTGAACTCTCCTAATGAATACTTTTATAAAAGTATCATTTTTTATTTTTATAAAGATGAATTCTGGATTTTATCAAACGTGAAAGTAACTTCACTGTTAAGTATATACTTTCTTAACTGCTCTTTATTCATCACAGAGTACGTTTTACTGCTCGTAAAAGCTGTACGTCATATATAATTCAGTTAACGAGGAAATAAAGTATGTGCGTTGTTAGGCAGAAGTGTACTTTTTGCTCATTAGAATCGCACCGTAATGGCCTACCATGGCAAGCTAAAAACCGCTAAAGTACAGTACCGTCGGAAATTATCTACACGGCTAGCGCGAGCGATAGTAAAAATCACTGCTGACTTTTAAATGTGATAACTCACTCAAAAAAGAAGCAAGAAACTTTTTTTATGAACCGTTGGAAGGCTTATGAAATTCCGCGTCGAATGACTCCTAATAGAGATATTTTTGATCTTTTGGAGAGAATATATCACGTGAGAAGTTTAAAAGAAAAATTAGTCAAAAAAACGCCGGGCAGCTATCAAAAAAGGTTTCGTAGCCTATTTGGACGATAATTAATTCATTCAAACCTCCCTCTCTTATAATTTCCCTCCCCTACTCCCCCTACATTTGCCTACTTCCCCTCTCATCCACCACTTCCCCTCCCTCTACTTCAACTTTTGCTTCTCCTCACTTTCGCAATTTCTTCCTTCTGTACTTCCCCCTCTCCTCACTTTCCCAACCTCTCCCGATTTCCCCTCATTTTCATTACTTTCCCTCCACTACTTCCACTTCCCTCATTTTCCCTCACTTCTTCTCTCTTTCCGTACTTCTCTCCACAATTCAACCTTCGCTTCTCTTCACTTCTTCACCGAACATCAACAACACTGCCGCTACTTCCCGTCCTCTCATTTTCTCTACTTTTCTTACTTTCCCTAACCCCATTTTTCCTCTCCTAATACCCCTCCCATCATTTTCCCTTACTTCCCCTACTTACTTATTTTACTCATTTTTCCTCACCTCCCCACCCCTCACGTACTTTCCCTCTCCAAACTCTAGCCTTCGTTTCACCTCACATCTTCAACTTATTCGTCATCTACTTCCCCCACTCATGACTTTCCCAGCCAACACTTTCCTTTCCCCACTTTCGACGCGACATTTTCCCTAACTTCCCAACCCCTAATTTTTCCTCACTTCCCCAAATCCTCTTATTTCCCCAACTATTACTTCTCCTACTTTCCCAACCCCTCATATTTACCCACCTATCACTTCCCTTACTTCCCCTCCTCTTATTTCCTTCTGTGATTTTCTTCACTTATCCTACTTCCCCTACCCTTATTTTTCCTTGCCTAATTTCCCCTAATTTCCCTACTTGCTCCCCCCCCATAATTTCTCCTCACTTCCCCCCTCTACCCCTCCTTGGAAAAAATTACGACTGGCAAATAGACGGTCGGACATCCGACCGAAACTACAAGGCCACTAGTTGAAGTCAACATTGAAATTTTGTACAAAGTTCGAAAAATCGTTGCATTTTTTTAAGTTGAAAATTCAACTGTTTTCGTAGATATTTCGTATTTTTGGTTTGAAAATTTAACAATTCCGTTGAAAATTGATGTATTTCGATGAAAATTCGTCTTTTTTAGTATAACATTAATCTTCTTGGTAGAAAATTCATTTTTTTCTTAATTTAAATATTTGGTTAAAAATTCATCTTTTTTGGTTGAAAGTTCAATTATTGTATTGAAACTTAAACTAATTTGTTAAAAATTCATTTTTTTTAATTCACCTTTTTGTTTGAGAAAAGTTCACTTTTTAGTACAAATTTCATGTATTTTGTTGGAAATTCATATTTTTGGTTAGAAAAGTAATCTAGTTTGTTCAAAATTCATCCTTTTGGTTGAGGATTCAACTGTTTAGTTGAAAATTCGTATTTTTTGGTAGAACATTATTCTTCTTTGTAGAAAATTCATTTTTCTTTCAAATTTAAATATTTGGTCAAAAATTCATCTTTTTTGGTTGAAAGTTCAATTATTTGGTTGAAAGTTAAACTAATTTGTTGAAAATTTATTTCTTTATATTCAGCTTTTTGGTTGAAAATTTAAATCTTTTGTTGAAAATTCCTGTTTCTTTTCTTGAGTTAAAAATTACTTTTATTATATGAAAATTTAGCTATTCCATTTTTTTTTAATTTATACTTCATGAGTTGAAAAATTAACTTTTGGTAGAAAATTATTCTTCTTTGTAGAAAACTCCCTTTTTTCAAATTTTAATATTTGATTAAAAATTCATCTTTTTTGTTTGAAAGTTCAATTATTTAGTTGAAAGTTGAACTAATTTTTTGAAAATTCATTTTTTTTAATTCATTTTTTTGGTAGAAAATTTAAATCTTTTGTTGAAAATTACTGTTTTTTTAGCTAAAAATTAATGTTCCTACATGAAAATTTAGCTATTCCATTTTTTGTTGGAAATTTATACTTCATAAGTTGAACAATAAACTGTTTGGTAGAAAATTCATCTATTTTGTTGGAAATTCATCTTTTTGATTAAAAAATTAATCTTGTATGTTTGGAATTCATCTTTTTAGTTGAGGATTCAACTATTTTGTTGAAAATTAGTCTTTTTTGGTAGATCATTATTCTTCTTTGTAGAAAAATAATTTTTTTCAAATTTAAATATTTGGTTAAAAATTCGTCTTTTTTGGTTGAAAGTTGAACTAATTTGTTAAAAATTCACTTTTTCAAATTCACCTTTTTGGTTGAAAATTTAAATCTTTTGTTGAAAATCCCTGTTTTGTTAGCTAAAAATTAATGCTCCCACATGAAAGTTATCCATTCAATTTTTTGTTGGAAATTTATACTGCATAAGTTGAAAAATTAACTTTTTGGTAGAAAATTCATCTATTTTGTTGGAAATTCATCTTTTTGGTTAGAAAATTATTCTTGTATGTTTTTAATTCATCTTTTTATTTGAGGATTCAACTATTTTATTGAAAATTCGTGATCTTTGTTTTTATTAGACTCGTTAAAAATTCCATTTCTTTGTTGAAAATTAATTTTTTACACTAAAAAATTGTTAATTCCTTTTTTGGTTCAAAAAATATCTATTTTAGTTGAAAATTTAATTATTTAGTTTGAAATTCATCTTTATTGATAGAAAATTCATCATTCTGGTTGAGGATTCAAATATTTTGTTGAAAATTCGTCTTTTTTCAAAAAATCAACCACTTTGTTTAAACTTTAACTACTTTAAAAAAAATTCATTTTTTGTTTATATATTCATAATTTTAGTTGAAAATTTAGAAAAATTAATTTTTTTGGATGCAGAATAATACTTTTATTTCTAAAATCAACCGTTTGATTAACATTTAACTATTCTGTTGAAAAATAGTTTTTTTGGTTGAGTTAATTTATTTATCTGAAAATTCAACTATTTGGTCAAATAAATTTTTTTGTCTGAAGATTCATCATTTTAGTTGAAGATTTATACTTTCGGGTTGAAGATTGAACTACTTTGTAGAAAATTCGTCTTTTTGGATTGAAAATTCTTCCTTTTGGTTGAGGATTCAACTATTTTGTTAAAAATTCGTTTTTTGCGCTTAATTCAACTGTTTCAAAATTCTTTTTAAAAAATTCTCCCTTAAAAATGAACTTTTTTTGGTTCAAAATTCAAGTTTTCGAAGTGAAAATTCAACTGTCTTAAAAAATCGTCTTTTTGGCTTGAAAATTTAATTATT
>CAKNYM010046723.1:85555-134046 GCA_932195095.1 Andricus curvator
AACGGATCGATAATTACCTTCTCCGATGATAATACAGATTCCTACTTTAATAAAGATGGATTACTTACAGAAAAATTAAATTTGTAATCAAACAGAAGAATTTTTACCTAAACGAGATGAATTCCGAACTAAAATATAATAGTAGATTTTTCAACCAAAAAAATAATAATTTTTTACCAAAAACAGTAGGATAGTCTTATTAGGTTCTATTAACTCCGCTTTGTTCACTTTTCACTTGTTAGTGAGGTAATAATTAATTAAAGTTAAAAAAACATGGTTACACCAAAAAAGGATTATACCAAAAAGATGAATTTTCAACAAAATATATACATTTTCAACCAAATGGTTGATTTGTCAGCCAAGGAGATTAATTTTCTACCAAAAAATAAGAATTTTCAATAAATAAGACAAATTTTCAACCACATAGTTAAATTTTCAAACTAAGGAAGATAAATTTTAACCAAAAATCGAATAGTTAAATTTTCGTTTATAAAAAGCATCTTCAATAAAAACAGTTAATTTTTAACCAAATATTAAAATTTTAAGCTCAAGCAAATAATTTTCAAACCAAAGAAAAAACTAGTTTTTAATAAAGTATTCTAATTTTCAGCCAAAGAGATAAATTTTTAACTGAAATGATGAATTTTTAACCCAAAAAATTAATTTGTAAGAAAGTTTTTCAACTTTCAATCAAAGGTTTAATTTTCAGCCTAAATAGATGAATATTCAACAAAAAATAAATAAATTTTTAACCAAATACTTATATTTTCAACCAAGAGGATTAATTTTCTACTGAAAAAAACGAATTTTTAATTTGAAAAAAAAAAAAAATTTCAAATAGAAAAAAATTTCAGTTCAGAAAGAAAAAAAATTTTATCCCAAAAGGATGACTTCTTAACTGAATAATTACATTTTTAATTAAAAAAGATGAATTGTTAACCAAAAGTTATATTTTTTCTCAAGAATGCCCCATGTAAGACAGTATAGAATACAAAAAAAAATAAAAACTTCTTGTTTCAACAAAAATGGTTACCTTTAACCAGATAGTTGAATTTCAAAAAAAAAAAATTCATTCTTGAAGAAAAATGTAATATTTAGTTGATATTTCAATCCAAAAAGATTTTTAGTTTAAATCAAAAACATTGTAATTAGTAAAAAAGAAATTTTCAACAAAGTATGTGAATTCTAAACTAAAAAGATGAATTTTCGAACCATAAAATTAATTTTCTGCCAAAAAAAATTAATTTTCAACAAAATAGTTACATTTTACAACAATAACATAATCGTTGATATTAAAACTAAAGAATATATTAATTTTAAGTCAAAAAGAGTTGAATTTATTCAAAAAGACGAATTTTCAACAAAATAGTTGAATCCTCAACTAAAAATTATTTTAATTTTAAACCAAAAAGTTGCAATTTTATTTTAAAAAGATTAAATTTCTACCAAAAATTATAAATTCTGAACGAAAAATGAAATATTGATATTAAACCAGAGAAATATTTAAATTTTAAGTTAAATAGATACAAAATTAAAATTTTGAATGACTATTTATTTTTCAAGTTTCTTTGTTTATTTGCTTCAAGGCTATATAATTTGAGTCTTTCTAGGTTTCTCGAGATAATTCAAAGAGATGAATTTTCAAACCGAAGAGACACTCTTTTAACATTCTCGGTTAAGAAAGAAAAAAAATTGTAGGCAAATTATAATTTGAGGGGAAAATTTTTTTTTAATGCAAAATGAAAATTTTGAATAACTATTTCTCTCTAACTTTTTCTGTTTATTTGCTTCAAGGTTATAATAATTTAATTTTTCTAGGTTTCTCGAGAAAAATCAAAGAGATTTTTGAAGATTTCAGATGTATCTAAAAAGTATCTAGAAAATTGAATAAAAAAATGTTATTATACAGGAATTAAAATTTTTTTAGGATTTTTGATGATTGAAAATTTTATTAAAAATATTTTATAAATTTTCTAAAATCTTTCAAAGTTTTAAAATATTTGTAATCTCTTCAAATCTTCTAAGATTCCTTAATATCTTTCAAAATGATTTGACTTGCTCCTCAAATTGTTTTAAAATCTTCCAAATGCGTTTTTGAGAATTCTTGAGATTTTGTGTAAGGTGTTAAAATTTTTGTAATATTCTCTTGAAATTACTTTTCCAAAATGAATTTATAATGAATTTTAGGAAAAAATTTTTATTATCTTGAAACCTTTTAAAATCTTCCAAAAAAACTTCAAAATTTTATTTCGAAGTCCTCAAAAATCTTCTTTTAAAAATTTTTAAAAATCTTCTCAAATTTCACATTATTTTTTAATCATTTTGCATCTTCTACAACTTCGACATATCTTTCCGCCAAAAATATAAAAAAATGTTTTAAAAATTTTCCGGATTCTTTTTTGACATTCTTCGAAATATTTAAAGCCTAAAATTAATCTTTTGAAATAGGAAGCTAAATTATTTAAATTTTTTCCAGAAATCTTATTATCGGTACCGGTCATTTCTTTGTTAATAATTTCATCTTTCTCATGTCTTTCAAAGTGTAAAAAAGTTTATAAATTATCGCGTGGTAGCAAAATGTTAAAAACAGAATCATTTCCCAGTATTAAAAAACATTCACAATTAAAATTTTCTCTTTTATCAATAATGTTTAGAAACATTCAGAAATTAATTTTTTCATCAAATAAAATTACTTATTTGGAAATTTTTATTTACTAAATTGTTGGTGCAGAAAATTCTTAATCTTTATAAATAGATTAATACATATAGCCTCACTTAGTATGGTCAAGGGGTTGTAAATAGAATCCTTTTTTTCATTTTTAAAACATTTGGTGTACCAAAAATTAAGAACAGAATTGTTGCTTTCATTATGAAAAAATAATTTACAAGTTAAAATTTCTCTCGTAAAAATAAATTTTTAGAATTGAAATTCCTCATTTGGAAATTGCAATTTACAAAATTTTATTAGATAAGATTTGAATACTTTTAATTTTCAAAATAAGAAGTAGTAAAGGAAATATCTCCATTGTTTTATGAACTAACCGTAATGAATTTATTAAAAATTTAGGATCGAAAAAATTTTAATTCAATTACGACAGTCGACTAAATAAAAGTGGTTCAATTATTCATGCAAAGCTCCTGTTGGAGTGAAGTTAAACAGAATTTAACAGAAAGTCAAATGTGTCTAGACAGGAAAGGATGGAAGGTAGTTCTTAGCTTGTTCCTTCGGGAACCTTCCGCTTTATTAAACTCCTGAAAGTCCTCGAAATTAATATTTTAATAGGTATTATCCCGGGCTGTGATTTTCCGCAATTTCTATGTTATCACCCCCTCCCCTACTCCACCTACTTCCCCTCTTATCACATGTCACTCCTCTGCTACTTCCCTTTCCCCACTCCCCATCCGCTTCCCTACTTACAAACCCCTCCCACCCATCACTTTCTCTACCACTCCCTATCCTCCTAACTTAATACACAGCCCCTACCCTCCCTCACACCCTAGTTCTCCCCCCACCCTCTCCATTCATCAGCCCTACCTCATCTTCCCCTCTCCCAACTTCCATCACTCCCCTGTCTTAGTTCCTGTCCC
Organism: Andricus curvator; assembly: GCA_932195095.1. Classification (NCBI taxonomy): domain Eukaryota; kingdom Metazoa; phylum Arthropoda; class Insecta; order Hymenoptera; family Cynipidae; genus Andricus; species Andricus curvator. Next base: position 89,144 of record CAKNYM010046723.1, read on the forward strand.
ATCCACCACTTCCTACCTCCTTTAATCCCTACTTCGCCGAACCCTACTTCTGCTCCCCTCACCTACTTCCCCTCTCCCCTCATATCTAACCCTACAATATCTCCCTCATTCCAACCTCCTACCCACTCATAACTTCCCCTACTATTCCCTATTCCAACCCCATAATTCCCCTCCCCTCGCACCCTTCCTTATACTTCCCCTCACTTCACCTTAATAGCTATCCTTCCCTCCTCTTCCTAATATACAACTTTTACAACCCCTCGATTCCTACTTCTCCTACCGACTCTTTCTATTTATCTCCCCTACCTCCCCTTCGCCTCTCCTAACCTCCGATCACTCCCTTCTCCTAGTTCCACCCCCATCCATCACTTCCTTTAATTCCTACTGCCCTCAAACCTTCTTTTCCTCCCCTCACTTACTTCCCCTATCCTCTCATATCTGCCCCTCCGATATCACCCTCATTCCCACCTTCTACCCACTCGTAACTTCCCCTACTATTTCCAATTCTAACCCCATAATTCCCCTCCCCTCGCACCCTTCCTTATACTGCCCCTCACTTCACCTTAATTGCTTCCTTTCTCTCCCCTTCCCCTCTAGTTGGGAAGTCTTCCTCCTCCCCTCCTCTTTTTCCTCTCCCCACACTTCACTCCTCTTCCTCCCCTCACTCCCTACTTCTTCTTCCACCAACTTTCCTATATTAATTTCACTCCCCCCTCCACGTATATATATATCTCCTCCCCTACTTTCACCACTCCCATCCTTCCCCTCCTCAACCCGGAAAATGTACGACAGACGAGTGCATTTAAGCAATTATGATTTATTAAAGGTAGTGTCTATACGTCCGGGCATAAGCCAAGTCCCTTCCCTTTTTCAGCTCCCCCTTCCCCTTGCGAGGTCTGTACTCAGAATATCAGAAAATAATAAATTGTTTAAACAATAAGAAGTAACTTGAAAGAAGTTTTAGGCTAAATTTTTGAAACTTGTCAAGAAACTAGCAAGAACGTTCGAATTTCTAGCTTTTTCCGTTAAAAAGTTAGATTTAGGCGAAAATAAAATGTTTAAACAATAAAAAAACAACAAAAATACAAACTCTTGAAGTTCATTAGATAGGCCGTAGTATTCATAAAATACCCTTAATTTGTGATTTCTATAGAAATAAAATTGTTCAAATAAACAGAAATTGTTTAAACAATTAAAAAATAATTAAAAATTGCACAAGATCTTTTGATTTTTTCAAACCAGAAATATCACTTTTCTGTCATAAAAGATGAATGTTCAGTCCAAAAGGACGAAGTTTCTACAAAAAAGTTGAATTTTCGACCATGAAAGATAACATTAACAAAATAGTTTAATTTTCAACAAAATAATTAAACGTTCAAAAAAATAGTTTAATTTTTTACCAAATAGCTTAATTTTCAACCTACAAAGATGAATTTTCAACCAATCAGATTAATTTTCTACCCAAATAAACGAATTTTTAACAAAATATTATTTTTTCAAGCTAAAAAGTTGAATGTTTCATTTTTTATTAAAAATTGAACTATTCCTTTTAAAATTCACCTCTCTTGTTTGTAAATTAACTTTCTTGTTAAAAATTCTCCTTATACGGTTTAACTAAAAAAGACAACATTTTAAACATAATAGTTAAATCTTCAACCAAAATGAGGAATTTGTAACAAACAGGATTAATTTCTTACCCAAATAGTCAATTTTTAAACAAAATACACGAATTTCCTACCAAATATGTGCACTTTTATCTTATGAGGGAAAAATTTTTCAACCAACGGTGGAATGGCTACATTTTCAAATGAAGAAATCAATTTTTCAAAACAAAAAAAAACGAATTTTCAACAGGATAGTTAAATTTGTCAAATAATAATGTTATTTTTAACTAAATAGTTTAATTTTCTACCAAAGTGGTTTAATTTTAAACTGAAATTTTGAATTTTCAACCAAAAAGTTACTTTTCAACCACAAAAAATGAATTTTCAACCAAAAATAAAATAGTTATATTTTCAGTAAAGAAAATTAATTCTCAACCAAAAAAAAAAAATTTTTAGCTCAAGATTTCCATTTTTAACCAAGAATATGAATTTTTAATTAAAATGATGAATCTCACAAAAAAAATTAATTTTCCAGGCAAAAGATCAATATTCAACCAAAGAGTTGAATTTTTGAGCATAAAGTCCGTGAAGTTAGCACACCAACAATTAAATATCCAACTTTTGTTCAATGGAATCGTTTGGATGTCGTTAGGATGCGTTTGGAAGCCAATTTTTTTCGTTTTGATGGCAAAACTCAAAAAGTTATTGAGTTTTCAAAATTGAAAGGCAACTTCACGCTGCGGAACAAATTTTAATTTTTTTCCAAAATTTTTTTACCAATCGTATGGATGTGGTTAGGATGCGTTTGGAAGCTCACTTTTGACGTTTGGACGATGAAATTGTGTGAGTTATCGAATAAAAAAGTAATTAGCACCATACTCGCGAGCGGCGCCTTCTCAAGTGGTAGTGACCTTCTTTGGTCAGCCGTGTCCTTATAGATATATCATATGATGTGTCACCGCGAAAACTGTGGTACCGAAACTTTCCAAAAATTTTGAAAATTTTTGGATTAACTAAATTTCCGTATATTTTCAAAATTTCTAAGAAGTTCAAAATTTTTTAAATGTTCAACATTTCTAAAATGTTCAAAATTTCTGAAATTATACAAATTATAAAAATTTCTGAATTTTACAAAATGTTCAATTTTCTCAAATTTCCCAAATTTCTAAAATTTGTGAAAGTTTCTGAAATTTGTGAAATTTTCCAAAATCTAATTTTAGAAAATTTTTATCAAAAAGCCCAATTTTACTTTAATTTTAGCCCAATTTTATGTTATATTTTCGAAATTCATTTCTTGTAACACAGGCAGGTTTTCGGCTTATATGAAGGAATTTCAGAATCGTTATTTCTATTTTTGTATGAATTTACAAAATTTTGTGAAGTTCTAAATTTTGTAAAATCTATGGTAAATATGAATAATATAATTTTTTGAAAACACTAGAACTTTTAAAAATTTGAGAGTTCAATAGAAATTTGAGAAATTATGAAAATGTTAGAATTTTTTAAAATTTAGAAACTTTAGAAATTTAAATAACGTTAGAAATTTAAAAATTTTGAACATTAATTTTTGAAATTCAAATGATTTTAGACATTTTTAACATTTCATAAAATTCAGAAATATTATAAAGTTTGGTAAGTTTGAAAATTTGGAATATTTTACAAATTTTAGAAAATTTCACAAATTTAAGAAAATTTGGGAAATTTCAGAAAATTTGACAAATTTTAGAAAATTGAGCTTTTTGTAAAATTCAGAAATTTTGACAATTTTATAATTTCAGAAATTTTGAACATTTTGGAAATTTTGAAAATTTTGAGAATATACGAAAATGTAGGTAATCCAAAAAATTTCAAAATTTTTGGAAAGTTTCGGTACCACAGTTTTCGCGGTGACACATCACATGGGCACGGCTGACCAAAGAAGGTCACTACCACTTGAGAAGGCGCCGCTCGCGAGTATGGTGCTAATGTGCTAAAAAGTGAGCTTCCAATCGCATCCTAACGACATACAAACGATTGGTAAAAAAATTTTTGAAAAAAATTAAAATTTTTTCCGCAGCGTGAAGTTAGCACTCCAATTATGAAAACTCAATATCTTTTTGAGTTGAAAAATTTATTATTCCACATTATTTGACATTTATTATATTTATGAAAAATATGATAGAATCCGTTAGTACGGCTCTTTCAGAATACAATGTTTTTTCCCAGAGGGACCTAAACTGTTGTTTCCTCAAAAATAAAAATTTGATAACGTTATAAAATAAAGAAATATTCTATCAGTAAATTGTCCCTAGGCGATATCGTCATATTCCCATGCGTCTCATAAAACTCGGGAATGCAATAACAGAATTATAGGTTTCAAGTTAAATATTTATGATTTCGCGTCGATTTATTGGCATGTTGGTTGCAGACCACTCATATAGTCCTATTAAACCTCAATAAAGGATTGATTAACAGTTTTACACTATCCGCAAGTACGGGAATATCGGACATTTATTTTGATAGGAACGTACCTATCTACCGAGAATGCGATGCCGCATCCAATTTAATATTGATAAAACCCGCATTGGCGAGGAACGTAAAATGTTATCAATTTCTTCCTTTGTACATTTTCTCTAAGTTTAATCTAAAAATTGTTATCAATATTGTTCTATAAAGGCATTTTCGTCGAGTTCATATAGATATCAACTTTACAAAACTAGAACGTTTAATAATAACCTTTTTTTTTAGAAAAAAATTGGTGTGTGGTAGTGGGGCCATACGGAAAAAGTAAAACTTTAATTGATTAATTTTTAAATTTTTCGTGCGGAATCATCATGAGTTTTGAGGAGATCATGTTGTGAAAGAGTGCAGAGAGAGAAAGAGAGAGGAGAGAGAGCATATACATGCTTTGATTAACATGGCAGTAGTGGGGATATCGAAGTGGAGTCTTTAGAGCAATTGCGAATCGCCGCACAAAAGAGAGACGCGAATAGAGAGAGAAGGTATAGAAAGTATACTTGTAAGAGAGAGATGGAGAGATATGGAATAGGATCGTTCGTTCGGTCGTACGTACGTTCGGTTTTTTTTTCAATTCCCTCCCGGCCCAAAAGAAGTGTCACTTCAAAAAAACTCATTTCATATTTCCACAATAAATCAAATATAACCATTGTTCTATATTTTCATTGCATTATTTGCATTTATATAATGAATTGTAAAACCAAAAATTACCATAACAGGTTAATTTTTGCTAGTTCTAATGAAACTTATTATTTTTTAAGATGAATACATCGTAAAAAGTAAAACTGACAATTTAACTATTCTATTTTTTGTAGAAAATTTATATTTTCTGCTAAACATTTAATTATAATTTAAATATTCAATATAATTTTCGTCTTTTAAGTTTCTAAGAATATTTTCGTTACCATTTAATTATTAAACGAAATTTATTTTCAAATTAACACATTTGTTTCTTGGTTGAAAATTTATCTTTTTAGTTTAAAATTTAACTGTTTTGCTGAAAATTCATCTATTTTGTTGAAAATTTTGTCTTTTTTTAAACAAAATTCGTCTTTTGAATTCAAAATTCAAATATTGGGTAACAAAAGTATATTTTGTTGTTGAAGATTCATTATTTTATTTAAAAATTAATTCCTTGGCTTAAAAATTTAACTATTTTGTTGAAAATTCGTTTTTTGTAGAAAATGAATTTTTTTAGCTAAAAATTGTCCATGTAATCTTCTTCGTTAAAAATCTACCTGTTTGGTTGAAAATTCATTTATTTTGTTGAAAATTTATCTTTTTTGGTACAGAATTCATATTTTGGGTCAAAAATTCGTTTTCTTTTGTTAAAGATTCAATAATTTAGTTGAAAAATTTTCTTCACTTAAAAATTCAACTATTTTTGTTAAAAATTCGTTTGATTGTTGAAAATGCATTTTTTTACTGAAAAGGATATTCCATTTTTGTTTCTAAGTTAAAAATTGAATTATTTTGGTAGAAAATGCATCTTTTTTGGTTACAAATTCAAATTTTTTGTCAAAAACTCGTATTTTTTTGGTTTAATTCAACTGTTTTTGATAGACAATTAAAATCTGATTTTAGTGGGAATATCAACTATTACATTTTTTGTTGGGAATTCATTCTTTTATCGAACATTAATCACTTAGGTTAAAATTTTAACTATTTTGTAGAAATACCCTTGTCGTTGGTTGAAAATTAATGATATTAACTGAAACTGTAACTGTTCCATTTTTTGAAAGTTTATCTTCTTGAGTGTCTTTTGGTTTTCAAAAATAACTATTTCTATATGAATAATACAATGAAAGTATTGAAAAAATCTCAATTATAAAAAATTGCATTTCCAAACTAAAAGATACATTTTTAACCAAATGGTTGAATTTTTAAGACAAACAGACGAATTTTCCCTTTAAAACATTAAGTTTGAACAGTGAAACCCAATTTTTATCAAAGTAGCTCAATTTCCTACCAAAGAAATGAATTTTCCACAAAAATGATGAATTTTCAACAATAAAATTACTTTTCAAGGAAGCAATTCAACTTTCAACAAAATACTAGAATTTTCGATCTAGAAAGATTGATTTACAACAAAAAACGTAATATTTGATATTCAAACCAAAAAAACAAGCTGTTACATTTTCAACCAAAAAGATGAATTTTCAACTAAAAAAGTGAGTTATTAGCCATGAAGATGAATTTTTTACTAAAAAAGGCATTCTCAAAAAAGAACATACATTTTTTTTTAAATTAATTAAATTTTCAACCAAGCAGATTAATTTTCTACAAAAAATACAAATATTTTAAACAAATCACATCAATTTTCAACCAAAGATTTGAAATTTCAAATTAGACAGATCAATTGAACCACCGGATGCAATAAGGGGGTATCAAATTTTTCTGCACCATTCGGTTGGCCCCTGACCGACCTATTTTTTAAATTAAAATTTTGATTTTTAAAATATATATCCTTATAGAAAATTGTATTGCGCATCTTTTTTTCCTCTTGTAAAAAGTTGTCACTTTTGCTGTTTCCAAAATAAATGCAAAAAACACATTTTTTGAGAAACGACGATTTTCAGTGTTTTTTCACTTCAACTCGCTCTAAATCCCAGAGTTTTTCATTTTTTCACATTAAAATTTCAGGAGTTACTCATTAGACTATTATTAAAGTGTTAGTGAAATCGAAATTAACATTTATTTGTATTAAAAAATGTTAATAATTTTTTTCTGAACAGTTTTATAAACATCGTTTGAATACTTTCAATCGCAAAGTCTATCGACGCAACTTTCAGATACAATAAACTTTCAGCGGATGAAATGTTCACTAGAGTCCACATAAGTTTTCTGAAAAGTTTTACTCCCATTGGTCCAGCTGCTGAAAAACTATGATGCTTTAATTATTTCGCTCGGCGTCGTGAATATACGACTCAGCGCCGTCTATAAGAAAGGCGAGCTGCACTGCTGATTCCTGAAGGTCTGCACGTAAAAACTTATAATATTTTTTATCATAAGTTATTTGAATGGAGTAATTGTTAATTAAAATAATTAGGATAATGAGAGTATCATGCATGTAAATACCAAAGAACTATTCCAAATAAGTATATTTATTATAATGATATATTGCGTCGAATAACCGAACGATCGAGTCACATATCACAGTAAGAATTCATTTTTCTACTTAATAATAATAAAATTATAATCTTCATCGGAAGTGGATTAAGCTTTGACAAACGTGATAAGTAGAAGGGTTTTCTCCTAAGTAGTTATTAAAAACATCTATTTGTCCGGTTGCATAGTAGTGAATTACGCGTGCTTCACTAATTTTTAAACCCTTGGGTTTTTGAAGATTACCCTTAAATAATGCGTCAAAATCTTGTAACATGTCTTCTGTCGATTGAAGTACAGTAAACGGTGCATCACGGGCATTCCTAATGAGGTCGATATATGTCTGCGCAATTTCTATTCGTTCCATTTTTTTCTTTTTCTGAGCATAGGTTCCAAAATTTCTATCACCTTGACAGTAAGAATGCCCGCGAACCGGAAAGACGTGCCAGATGTCTACATTAAGTTCAATCGCTAGCATTGTTAAAAAGGTAAGCACATAGTGTACATAGTTTCTATTTTGATCCGTTGCATTTGAAAACTACAACATTATGTACACGGAAAAAAGTGGATCGTTAAAAAAACTCTGTGAACCAGCAGCTCTAACTATTTTAAATTGAACCGCAGCTTTTCGTCGGTGAATTTTGTTAAAATTACTATTTCGCAATCAGGTTATTTAAACTGACTTCTTAAAAGAGTAGGATGAACAATTTCAAATAGTAGGATGCACTGCACCAGTTGGTAACCGTCCACACTCAGGAGAATAAGAGTTAATATTTCGTGTAGTATGCCTTACTTCTGTGAAGAGTAACTTTGCCGATTTCGCATTGTAACGCATATATGTATATGTATATATGCACTGCACGCATTCTATACACTGCACAGAGCCTTACACATATGATCGCACGCTCAAACACTTTGAAAAATCGCCCCCGCTGGGGAATCGAACCCTACCTAACTACTACCTAAAACCTGTCCTAAAACCTAAATCTAGCGCAAGTGTTAGTCAAGTGAGCTACGGAACCGCTTAGATTTTTCTGACAAACTCTCGGTCAAGCGGTTTCTCTGAGAAAAACGTGGCCAGCTAAGAAATTATAATAAATAATTACTTAACATTTTTTTAATTAATCTCTTACTGATGATTTCTAATATTTTGTAACGAGCTTGGGAAAAATATTTTGCTTAGAAGTATTAAATCACACAGTAAATATATTATTAGTAATTTATATGTATATTATTATAAGATGAATTGAATTACAATTTTTAAAAAGTACATATTTTGTATTATTGAAAATTAAGGCTTGAAAAAATGTTTTCGAATGAAAGTTTTGGAATTTTGATTTGATTTTATTATCATTTCACTTTATTTAAAATGCAACATTCATTTACATAACTGATATATAAATAAAAAATAGTTTAAACATCGTAATAATATATCAAATGCAAAACCGAAATCACTATTTTAAGATGAGACAAACGTTGAATTGTGATTTAAATTTAAATTTTTTGCACAAATAAAATTTTTCTCATGAGATATGAGGATGCTGAATTAGAATAAAAACTGTTTAAAAAAAAAAATTCGGTTCCGAGAAATTAATATCAGGGTTCACAGTCTTCCCCTGTTTTTCTTAGTTTCCCCTTTTTTTCTTGAGATTTCCCCTTCCCCCCCTATTCTCAAAAACCTTCCCCCCTTTCCCCTTTTCTCTTTAAATATACGATATTTGAAAATGTACCCATTATTGAATAATAATTAAAGCAATTATATAACACTTAAATAAATTATTTATGAATAAATAAGGTACACGTTCCAAGTTCAGACCATTACAAATAAATACTCTTAAACAAATTTTTAGATGAAACATTTTAAAGCAAGTTGAAAATGTTAAAAGTGCCGACAGAAGTTATGATCCAATATAAAATTGGAACAGTTACAAAATATATGTTATTTTTTAAATAAGTATTAGAAGATTAATACATTTTAGTTGAAATGTACAAAGTTAAATACCTAATTAAAAAATGGAATATTCCAAACTCATCAACTGGAATTTTAAATGTTCTAACTTGAGCAATTTTTAATTTTTTTAAATTTTTACTTGAAAATTTAACTATTTTTGAAACTTTTTTTTGTTGAAAATTAATTTTTTTAAACTCACAATTGAACTTTTCCATTTGTGTTTGAAAATTGATCTTTTTTAGTTGGAAATTCAACTATTTGGTTGCATGTTCAAATTTCGTTCAAAAGTTATATTTTTTGGCAGAAAGTTGGTTAAAAATGTAACTATTTGGTTGAAAATATATTTTTAGTTTGTTTAAAAGCTGTCTTTTTGGTTGAAAAAAAATACTTTGTTAAAAATGCACTTTTTCAAACTGAAAATTGCAATTTTTGATTGAAAATTATTTTTTGTATTGAAAGCTTATATTTTTGAGTTAAAAATTCGAGTGTATTATAGAAAGTACTTTTTTTGGCACGAAAATGGAATAAATAGGTAGAAAATTGGTAGTAGCAATTCCATTTTTGGTTCAAAGTTGATCTTTTTTATTTTGAAAATTCAAATATTTGGTTAAAAATTTATGTAATCTATTAAGAATTTGTCCTTTTTTTGTAGAAAAATCATCTTCTTGCTTTAAAATTCGACATTTTGAATACAATTTTTTTTCTTCATTGGCTAAAAAATCTTTTTTGGTTGAAAACTCAACTCTTGTTGAAAATTCGTGTTTTTGGGTTAATGATTCAACTGTTTTGTAGAAAATTTGAATTTTCTCTGAAAAATTCAATAGTTTGGTGATTTTTGAACAACTTTTTTAAAAATTCATTTCTTAGTTAAAAATTCATCATTTTAGTTAAAGTTTTTTCTTGTTTGTTGAAAAGTAGGGTTTTCAACTAACAATTGTAATGTTTGGTTGAAAATTAACTTCTTAATTATTAATTCATATTTTCGTGTTGAAAAATCAACTGCATTGTAGAAAATTCAACAATTTGTGAGAAAATTCAGTTTTTTCAATTGAAAATTAATTTTTTGAAACGAAAATATAACTATTCGATTTTTGGTTAAAAACTGTTGTTCCTAATTCAAAAATTCAACTATTTTGTTCAAAAATTATCTTACTCATTGAAAATTTAAAATTGCGAAAGTTAAAAATGAATTTCTTGCTCAGCTACAATTTGTTTGAAAATATGCAAAAACATGTTTTTTTTTATTAAGTCATATGCACACATTTAAGAAAAAGTTGAATATGTCGAAACTGAAATTTATTCAGCTTGAACCAAAGAAACATTTTTTTATTTTTCTTTTTCGGAAAAAAATGTTTGTCGTGAATTAGGATTTTTGGGATTTCATTTTTTTTTTGCGATTTTCGAACGTTATAAACACCACGAAAAAAATGTTTCCCATGGATAAAAAATTATAACATGTTCCTTTGGTTCAAGGTGACTCAATTTCAGGTTCGAATCAATCCAAGAAACATGTTTTTGTATATTTTCCAAAAGTTTTCAATAAGGCAAATTTTTTTTTAATCAAAAAAATTGTTTAATTGTAAATTTAAGAAAGAGAACAGAAGATATTAACTGATTTCAATTGTTTTAAATTTAGATTGAAAGTATTAATTATAGTAAGGATGAAATGACAAATCTTGGAAAGAAATATTTATGAGAACGATGTCAAACATATCAAAATTGTGTATTTAACTAAATTTATTTTTTCCCGGACTTTTTTATTTCTCTCTGTATTAGTTTTCAACGATCTAAGTATATCCAATTTTTTAAAATAAATCTTTAATGGCAGAAATCATTGAAAAATCATTAAAAGTTATTTAAAAATGTAACATTTCTTACGAAAAGGTTCTTTGTTCTTTTCGACATATGAAAATAAATGTTTAATCTTTCCCCTATTTTCCCCTTTTTCGTGCGAAAACCACCCTATTTCCCATTTTTTGAGCTCCTTTTACGCTGTGATCCCTGTAATATCAAAGATCGCGATATCATAGTAGTATGGTAGATTTTATTGTTGTTGAAAATCTGAAAAAAAATTAGAAAATATTTTTTTTTCATGAAATGGTAGTAATTTTTACAAATATCAATGTGAAAAGGTTGAAAAAATTATTACTACGTAAAAATTGCAAATTAATTTGAACTAAAATTTTATTAAAAATTATTTTTTCAATATTGGTTCAAAAAATGATATGTCAAAAACAATGTATTATTCTAAAAAAAAAAAATTCTTCCAAATAATATAATATTTGAACTTAGGTGGCTTAATCAAGTACGATCCTAATCAATTTTAGTGTTATAAGAAATTAAAAATATCATAAGCAGAAAATTCCATAGTAGAAATAATGTAAAAAAAAAGTATTCTTTTTATATATAATTCTTCATAATATTTTTAAATTCTGAAAATTTTGTACAAAACAAAAAAACAGTATTGAAGTATAAAGTAGAGTTGTTCACTATGTTCATTTATAATAATTATCTCAACTGATATTATAATAAAAGAGAAAACATTATAAAATAGTTTCCGATAATTTATTTAATTTTGTAAAATGTCAGTGCGCGGTCTGTCTTATATATTATATATACCATTAAACCATTTCCTATAAGGATATATGTTTTAAAAATCAAAATTTTAATTAAAAAAAAAGTCGCTCAGGGGCCACCCGAATGGTGCAGAAAAATTGTATACACCCTTATTGCATCCGGCGGTTCAATTATTAACCAAACATGGAATAGTTAAATTTTCATTTAAAAAAGTATTTTTAATAAGAAACTATTTTTGTACAAAACACTTGAATTTTCTACATAACTTTTGAATACTCAACCAAATAGTTAAATTTCCAACCAATTAATGGAATGTTCACTTAAAAAAATTAATTTTTATAATAAAAACTAATTTTCATCAAAGTAGTTCAATTTTCAACCAAAGAGATGAATTTTCAACAAAAAATTAATTTTTAAGGAAGGAGTTTAACTTTTAAGCAAATAGTTCAATTTTCGACGTAACGAGATTAATTTAGAACGAAAAATGTAATCTTTTATATTTAAATAAAAAAAGACGACTTTTCAGCAAATCTTTTGAAGTTTCTACAAAACAGTTGTATTTCCTACAAAATTGTTGAATTTTCACGGCAAGCAGACAAATCTTCTACAGAAAAGTAGAATTTTCAAACAAACAGTTGAATTTTCAACCAAGCAATTCAATGTTTACTTTAAAAAATTGATTTTTAACCAAAAAAACCTAATTTTTTTTTTAATAAATTTTTATCGAAGTACTTTGATTTTCATCAAAGGAGATTAATTGTTTACAAAAAAGATGAAGTTTCAGCAGAGTATATCAATTTTTAACCGAATACTTGGTAGACTTTATGAACTATGAATTCCGAACCAAAAATATAGAGGTAGGCTTTTCAATCGAAAAAAATTAACTTAAACAGAAATAGAAACTTTTCAGTTTAAAAAATTACGTTTCAGCAAAAAAAAAGAATTATCAACCCGTTGAACTGAACAAAAAAAGACGAATTTTCAACAAAATAGTTGAAGTTAAATTTTCCACCATAATAGTTTAATTTTCAACAAAAAATGTAAATTTTCGACAAAAAAGGTAATTTACAGCCAAATAGTTTAATTTTTATCATATTATTAAATTTTTAAGCCAAAAAGTGGAACTTTTTGCTCAACAGTTGTCTCCCTGAAAGATAAAGAACTCCTGCCACTTCACACTTTTACTAATTCAAACAGTTCAAGATATAACTATACATTTTTTTGGTCAAATCAATTTTAAATTCATAAAACATTTCCCATGTTGAGCTGATTTTAATTTCCTAGATTCAGATGTAATTACCAATAATATATTGTACTATTTATTTTATTATAGAAGTTATCATCAGAAGATATTCTGTGGTTGTAATCGGATGTTATTCACATCTTTTTAAGTTATTGAATTGACTTATTAATATTAACTTCACAATTACCAGTTAAATATTTTCAAGTATTTAATTTTTCCCATATCCTCCGCAAGGACGCATGGAGTGACTTGAAACTTAATCTAAATCTAACTTAATAAAATTTTAAGAATTTGAGTCAACTTCTTGAATTTCGACCCAAAATTAGTATGTTTATACTCGAAACCCCCCTCCCCACCTCCTCATTATGACTTTCATGTAAATCTACTACCCGTGCGGAAATTTAAATCCGGGCACTATAAGGTCCTGAAAGGATTGCCGTATTATATTTAAGGTCCGGATAAGTAAATCCTATCTGGCCCTTATGGTGTTCCGTCACGCTCGGAATTAAAAGGGCCGTAATTGGCTACCTTATAAGGTCCATGTCAGGCAGCCTTTTTTGTACCTTTAAAATAATTAAGGTCCTTTGCAGGGCCGTCATTATTTCGTATCGAATCCCTTACTTATTTTTCAAATGAGAATGAAATAAATATAAAAATATGTATGTTGACTTCCAAAGGTGATGTTTTATTAAAATACATATTATTATGTACAATAATGTATATTAAAATCTTTTTCAATTCTGTCAAGTATTATAAAATTTTCCGTATCCGTACAGCGCGCGTACACAGTCGCGACTAACAAAAATTATACAACCGAGATATCCACATCTGGGATATCTCGCAGCAGCAAAAGAGTCAGCTCGACCGTAAGTGCAATAGAAGAGCCTCGCCCTACAGTAACCACCTTTTTTATCACGGTAGCATTTATGCCAAGTAAGTATGATTTTCGGCGCCTCGACTCCTGTGTTAAACACTCGACGCGCCGTTTCGACTGCGAGAGAGGCAAATCGTTGCGCGCCCTGGCGCACCACAGCCGAACTTTTGCCCAAGGCGGCAAGATTCAAATCTTCAAATTTTAAATCAAATCTTTTTGTGTCAAATCTTTTATCCATGAATCGTGGTTTATCATTCATACCATTATGAGAGTTAGATATATGAATATACGAAATTATTTATTAAAGCTAGAACAAAATAATTATTTGTTCATCATAATACATAATAAATAATTTACGATATCAGAATTTGATTAATTATTATTTATAGTGATTAATAATGCGATGAAATTGCAATATTATTATTTCAAGCATTTTACATAGCTGAGCACTGTCGATTATTGTTAAACTATTGTAAAAAAATCTAATATACTAGATGAAAAAAATTCAACATGAATTAATCTATTTTCTCCTTTTTTTACGAAAGCGACTATTAATCATTATCATTATTATGAAAAGTTTCAATAAACTGCGTTACTTAATAAAAAGGGCAATCTATCCGGGCTTTATTCGTACCTGATCAGGGCCGTAAATACGGCCTTTTATCAGATTGCCTTAATTAAAAATAAGGCTAGCCTATCCGGGCCTTATTTGGACCTGACCAGGACCGTTATATACATTTTTAAATCAGGCAACCTTATCAGGGCCTGGTACGAGCCTTTTTTTAAATAAGGCTAAAAAAGGCATTTTCCGCACGGGTAATTTAAGCAATTTTTTCAAATTTTTTAATTTATAAATTTGTACCCAACAGCCATACCACGCTGAAAAAACCAGTTCTCGTCAGATCACTGAAGTTAAGCAGCGTTGGGCGCGGTTAGCACTTGGATGGGTGACCATTCGAGAAAACTGAGTGCTGTTGGCACATCGTGGGTGTGGTGAGCCCACACTTGTAGTTATTTACTACAAGTTATCAACCTAGAAACACTACCCGAATCGGGTAGTGTCACGCCTACCCCGAAAGGGAAATGGCTTAATGGTATACCCTAAATTTGTATTCTAAGATCCGAAAAACACCTTCGTTATGTGTTTCATGGAAATCAACCAATTTAATAACATTTTCAAAATTCGTGGCAACTTTTTAAATTTTTCAATTTTGACCCCAAATTTGTATTCTGTAATTCAAAAACCCACATCTCCTTGATTTTCGTGGAACTACATCAATTTAAAAACATTTTTCCAATTTGTAAATTTATGAATTTATGAATTTGTACCCAAAATTTGTATTCTAAGATTTGAAAAACACCTTCGTTATGACTTTCTTGGAAATAAAACTACTTAATAAAATTTTCAAAAGAGTTGACATTTTTAATTTTTTAATTTTTGCCTACAATTCGTATTGTGCGACTCGATTTACCACCATCAAAATTCATTTTTTTTTTATTCGAAAATTATTTTTTACATTCTCATTCTCATAAGAAGGTATTGGTTTTATGTAAAATTTGACATAGTCGGTTTTCATCAAATCTCCACGTTTTGAGACCCCCTGAGCTAGAAAAAACGATTTTTACCAAGGTGTCTGTCTGTCTGTAGTCTGTCTGTCTGTCTGTCTGTAGCCACGATAACTTTCGAAAAAATGATCAGATTTGATTGAGCTTTGGCACACTTTTTTATGGCCTAAAAAGAAAGAACGAGTTCGTTAACCAGCTATTTTGGATGAAAATTCAAAAAGTGAGCACATTTTGAAAATTTTTGAGACCACTTTTTTTGAAGATTTGAAAATTCTATGTACGGTTATTAGTAGTACGCAAAATGACGAACAAAATATTCTAATAACTTTTCGTGATAAAAAAAAAATTACTCGAGTTATAGCATTTTCAAAATTCCAAACAAACGAAAATGAACATTTTAAGCCGAAAAACGCACGATATGAAAAAAAGTAAAGAGGAGAAAAACGTTGCTTCTTGAACGCCTTATAATATTTTCATAACAACTTTTCGAATTTTTTGAAAAATACAAAATTCAAATTTTGTTCGCACAAAAAAAAATAATGGAAAATCAAAAATTCCATTTTGCTGTAAACTATGCAAGATACGAGAAAAGATCATTTCACCAAAATTGTTCACCTAAAAAAGATCTACAAATTTCTTATCATTTACTTTTTTATATGACGCGTAGTTTTTGTTTTCTTCGTAAAAAACAGCATTGAAAATAGAAAAATCTAATTTTTAGACGAATAACACGAGCTACGAAAAAAATGAGAGGAACAAAATTTGTTCATCCAAGGAAGAGGTACAAATTTGTTGCAAATCATGTTTCGATAGGATGCGTACTTTTTGTTTTATTCGTGAAAATAACATTAACAGTAAAAAAAATCAAATTGAAAAAATTAACTTTTTTGAAAAACGGCACAAGCTAAAATAAAATTTTAACTAATAAAATTTGTCGCCTAAATTATATCATTATTTTTCATTTGAAATCAAATACAAATTTAGTAATTTGTATATGAAGAACATATAACACGAAGCACAAAGTGCGCGCTCAGTGTATTTACCAAATCGCACGCCATAAGTGCGTTCAAACTTTTTTGTTTCTATCATACGGTGCACAGAACCGAGCGTGGAACGCAAGGTTCAAATGATTTTCAAATCAAATATCGAGCGCGAGGCGCGAGTGTCTGGATGAGAATGTGTTCCTTAAGGTCGATAGAACCTTGAGTAAATAAAGTTCGTTTTCAGTCTAAAATAAAAACAAATTTAACAATCACTTAATATGTAGAGGTTTTGAGAATTTTATAATATTTGCAAACCCGAGCGCGTAGCGCGAGGTGAATACATAATCGAGCGCGAAGCGCGAGATAAATATATGATCGAGCGCGAAGCGCGAGATCCAACAGTTGCGCGCCCTGGGCGCGCTCAAACTTGCGAGCGATTTTTTTGTATTTGGGATGTCTTACAGCTATTCCTGTTGTTCTTCGTGTCAGGCAGTCTTCTTTTTCTGACAGAAAAAGATTCTCCTGACGCTTCTCTTCCACTAGCCACACCTTATTCTCCTGTCAGATATCTGCCTCCAGCCAGGCATTATTCTCGTGTCAGGTCTTATCAGTCAGACCACATTCTCCGGTCAGGTCTACTTTTCCTGCCGAGCCTGTTCTTCGAACCACGTCCACGTCTCCTCCTGCCTGGTATATATCTCCATCCACCACGTTTATTGCTTCTTTTGACGGACGTGGATGTGCTATTGAACAACTTGAATTTATTATCTCACCATTATTTTCATATCGAAGGATCTTGACTGTCTCCATAATTTTGTACAGTTTGTTATTTGCTGATCCAATGGAGATAAGTCTTATCCAACACTAGTTTACAAAATTAAAAATTTTGTCTAATTATCACATCTTAATATGATTTTTTCATGTATTTTGGCCCACTCAACACGAAAATCACACACAAACATATTTTCAGTGACCGGCCACGAAGTGCTAGATAATTTTTTTCTTAAGCAAATAAGCTTCAAGGTATTCATTAAAATCTTATTATTTTAGCGATAAGAATACGATTATAAATAGCTCAAATTAATGAGATGAAACCTACAGAGTATATTATATAATCTGATCAAGCACCCGAATAAGAACTCGTTGGACTGTCAACCAAATTCTTCATTAACGCAATAATCAGTTTTTCCCCTTATTGCAGAAAATGACGATCTTTTATACTCTGGTATTCACCCTGATAGCCATCCTTAATTCTATTGGTGAATATAATTCTATATTATGTCCATAATTTTAACAACCTCTTTCAAGCATTTAGCAAATAACAATTTGTCTAACGTAATCCCCATTCTATTCCAATTGCTACTCTTTTCAAAACTCAATTTGAGTTTGTCCGAAATGAATACGAATTTAATTTAAAATAATTCTGGCGGAATCCAGAATGTGTGCGCTATACAAAATACGATACGAAAACTATTGATTCGGACTTTGGCCGAATTTCAGAACCAGAGACATTGAGTTGAAGTCGAAGCGAAAATATTTATCCGCCTTAGTACGAATCATGGTTACAGATATTTAGGACGATTCTGATACATTCTCAATCATAAATTATGAGAAGCTAAAAAGAAGAATGTATACCAAATCTCATACTTCCAAAACATTAAAGTTCTTTAGTTGCACTCAGAAAAATATCCTTTTGTGACAAAAGGATGTTTCTTGATGTAAATGGAATTTCCTCTTAAATTTAAGGTTGAGAGGATTTTTATTTGTCTCACCTCTTCGGCAGTGATTGATGGACATTCCTCCTCAGATTTTATGAGGTTGTCGCAAAACTCCTTGAAGCGGATGATATTTTCAGTATCTTCTTTCAACTCTAGTGTTTTCGGGATCTTGTACACCTCTCTCCAAAAAGTCTCTACCTCCTGTATTTTGTCAACAATATGCTGCTTGATTGTCAGCAGCTTTGACTTGTTTAGTGTGTGATTCAAGATTCTTAGTTCTTGGGCGAACTTTCGAACCCTTTCCGTAAACGGTCTACCAGATGTTATGTATTCAATCACACATTGAACACGGGACGCATTCTGTCTTGCCCATCCAATCTTCTTGTTCAGTTGATGCAAACGTCTTTTGGTCTTTTGATCTATCGTCGGTTTCAGCCTTCGATTTGAATCAGCCAAAGCTCTCGCAGCACCATAAACTGAGCAATTGATGGTCCAGAGGTCGGACTCTTGCGAGATATCTCCACGAAGGAAGGCATCAATTTCAGCCAGATCTTGGGGCTTAGGAGGAACTTGCATGTTAATGTTCCTTCTAGTAATGAAATTGCGATCATCTCTCAGAAGGTGCCTGCTTTCTGCGGTTGTTCTCAAAGTCGCTTCCTCATCTTGGTCTGCAGCTTTATAAAGCAGCGGTTTGGGGAGCGCTCCGCGTACATATCTATTTTTCCGGAGGTTGACGGCTTGATTTCGCAAAGACTGATGCGAAACGTGCTGCAGCTCTGGGTGTTTCTGGCACCACAGAGTGTGCATACGCGCCATAAAGCCTCCGCGAACAGGGATAATGCTGGCACCGTAGCAGTCTAGCACGTCATCCCTGAGTCGATCCGTCCACTCAATGTGAGCGTTTCGCCGGTTCGTCGTCGTGTTTCCATCTAAATTATTTTCAGCACCCCGAACTCTAGGCTGACCGGCATTGTTTGCCGACCCATTGTTGGGTGCTCTGCCCATGTCTTCTATATTATGGGACCTAGGTACGACTGCGGAAAGATTTTTCTGTTCTTCGAGAATTCCAGTGCAAACGTGCATGAAAGTGCATTACGTACTGTAGAAAACATACTAAATAAAATTCTTCCAGGATCCATCTCGCATACTGTTCCCTGAATATTGCGGATCCAGTTTTCAATAAATTTCCCAGGCCAATCTTGCCTAAATGTCCTCTCAGCGTTTCCTCGCAATCTTGCTAATAGGTATTCAGGATATACCAAGATACAGTCAAATCTGGATTTAGTGATTCTGGTTTTAGTGTTTCCGAAAATTGACGCCACGCCGCGCCGCGGGGATGGGTGAAAGGAGCTGCAGAGGGGTATGCGGTGTTCACTCAGGCCTGACAAAGCAGAGAGAGAAACAGGAGAGAGACAAAACAGTTCCGAGACTCTGGATTTATGATCACCGTCAGCCCCAAAACCGACAATAAATCCAGATTTGACTGTACTTTAAGATATTCATTTTTTGTTTCTTCTTGCAGAGTTGAGCTCACAGTTTGAGTGTCTTCCTAACGGCGCCCCTATTCCTGGTGTTCCTCGTGACAACTCATCTTCTTCTTCTTCTGACATTCGACATGCTCCTGCTAGGCATCTTTCTCCTGCTGAGCCTCCTATTCGTGCCCGGTCCAGGTCTCCTCCTCCACGCCACATAACTTCACTTTCCGGACATCTCTTTACTGACGTACTTGGGTATCCCCTTGACCAACTTCAATTTATTAGACTTATTCCCAATTGCAATACAAACCGAGTATTCATGCTTCGAAGATACACTTTTCCTGCGGGTATACCAATTCACATACTCGTAAGACGGAAAGTTTTTGGGCCCATCCCTACCCAAGAACAAATTGTATTATCAACATTCGATGGTGACGTCTTAGCAATATTGGAAAGTAGTAATTTTCTTGCTGGAATATATACATATGATTCTTACTCTCGTAGTAAAGTACGGGCACGAATAAACATAGAAAGCGGCAGGTTTGCCCCATTGACCGCAAAGCAAATTGAGGAATCTCCAGTTGGCCCCATTCGTAAAATCTTTATTTATTATACAGTACAGTTAATACATTAATTCAATAAAAAAATGTAAAAACAAAATATAAAACTTTTTGTGATCCAAAATTACCTTAAAATGTTATAAGTAACTTGCAATATTATAAATGTTAATAAAAAGGCAATATATTATGGTTCCCAAGTCTTCAATCTTTTGTCAATGCCCCAGCCATTCTTTCTCGTGTATGAATGAAAAAAGTTCCGTTTCAGTTCCACAGAAAAAATTTGCTGGAAAAAAATTATTATAGGTTTATAATTACTTTCCTATAATAATTTTCCTATGCAGGAGACTACGCTAATGTAGACATAAAAAAATTCCACTTCTATAAAAAAATGTTCATGAAGTTAATTAATTAGCTGTACTAAATATTTTTTAATTTAAGTATACTTTTAAATAAAATCAGTTTATTGAGTAAATAGTAGGTGAAAATATTATTATCGTGCAAAAAAAATTTGCGTCAGTAATTAAACTATTCAAAATTGATTCATGATATACAGCTCATTTAAATTTGGACGGATTCTCTGTCGAAATCACAAAACAAGGCTTGAAAAATATGATAGTGTACTACAATGGCTTTTATTCTCCTACGAAAAGACTTTGCATTCTGTGACTCGAAAACCCTTCTCTGACGCACTTTAAAACAATTTTCAAAATTGACGTCCCATTTTTAAAATTTTTGAATTTTGACCCCTAATTTGTGTTCTGTGACTAAAAAAACCCCTCAAACTGACTTTCATTGAAATCTAGCAATATAATCCAAATTTCAAAATTTAAGTCAACGTTTTGAATTTTGACTAAAGTTTAGTATTTTGAGACTCAAAAAACAGGGAGTTTTTCACATTTTTTAATTTTTTAATTGATGAATTTTCACCCTAAATTTTGTTTTTTAACATTGGAAAGATCCCTTCGTTATGACTTTTATAGAAATCAATCTGCCTACTATAATTTTCGAAATTTGAGTTAACTTTTTGAATTTTGACCTGAAATTCGTATTGTGTGACTCGATTGACCAACACTAAAATTCTCTTTTTTTGTTTGAAAAATAATTTTTTTTTAAATTGAACTATTCTATTTTTTATTAAAAATTGATAGTTTTTATTTGACAATTCAGCTATCTAATTATTTATAGAAAATTATTTTTTGTTTGTTGAAAAGTTGACTACTCGATTGAAATTTGAACTACTTCATCAAAAAAAAACTTTATTGGTTCAAGATTTGACTGTGTTGTTGAAAATTATTTTTTTGTTTGTTTGAATATTCTTTTTTTTTACTGAAAATTTAGCTATTCCATGTTTTGATGAAAACTGATCTTTTATAGATAAAAACTCAACTATTTGGTTGAAAATTAATTTTTTGTTAAAAATTAATTTTTTTTATTGAAAATTAAAATCTTTTTTGTGCGGCCCCCCTTGAAAACGCGCCTATGCATGCACGTGAAGCGGGCGTGATTTGGCCGCTTATGCCCAGTAACGTTCGCACATGTGCACTTAATTGCGCCGCCGCCACAGTGGGGTGAAATTGGAAAACGAGGTTCAAAATGACATTTAGAACGTAATTATGCACCGATTTTAGATTTTTTTTTTTTGAAATATTCAAAAATAAATTTTTCAGAAAATGGTGAGAGTAGATTTTCTCTTTTTTCCGTTATTTAATTGTTATGTTAATGCAAACAGCGAAAAAAATGTCGATTTTTTAAATTTCATTTTTTATCTTCTAGACAAAATTTTTCTTATACTTCTCGTCCATTGTATTTTATGCACAGGGGTATGAGAAAGACAGCAAAATTATTAACTTGCAAAGTTAATTGTTATAAACAAATTGTATTATCAAATGATCGACATTAGGGCTTATTCGTCTTCAATGTATATTTCTGCTCTGAAATCGCTTGCCTTCATCGTCAAGATGATACGCGGCCATTGAAATTTGATATTGAATATTATTTGTTTATTTTATAAACAAATTATATAAACAAATGCACATTTTGGGCGTTTTTAGGCGAAAAGAAACCGTTTTTTCTTTCGAACTTATTGCAATTATATTGCCCATGATGTTTTCTGAAAAAAATTTTGCCACTCTTTAATATTTGTTTATTTTATAAACAAATTATATAAACAAATGCACATTTTGGTCGTTTTTAGGCGAAAAGAAACCGTTTTTTCTTTCGAACTTCTTGCAATCATATTGCCAATGATGTTTCTTCAAAAAGTTGTTGCCACTTATCAATATTTGTTTATTTTATAAACAAATTATATAAACCAATGCACATTTTGGGTGTTTTCAAGCCAAAGAAATCGTTTTTTTTCGACCTTGCTGAAAGTATATTGCCAATGATGTTTTTCTAAAAAAAATTTGCCACCCATCAATATTTGTTTATTTAATAAACAAATTATATAAACAAATTCACATTTTGAGCATTTTTAAGCGCAAAGAAATCGATCTTTCTTCTGACCTTGCTGAAATTATATCGCTAATGACGTTTTCTGAAAAAAAATTTTGCCACCCATCAATATTTTTTCATTTTATAAACAAATTATATAAACAAATGCGCATTTTAGGAGTTTTTAAGCGAAGAGAATTCGTTTTTTTCCTCTGACCTTGCTGAAATTATATTTTTAATGATGGTTTCTGAAAAAAATGGATATGCATTATTATTTGCTTATTTTATGAACAAATTATACAAAAAAGGAACATTTTAGGCGTTTACCTAATTTGTTTTTAAAATAAACAAATAGTGAAGCATGAAAATATTTCATCTAGACAATACATTGTCAATATAGTTTAAACAATAATAAAAGGAAAACGATTTCTTTCTGCCTATAAATATCTGCAATGTACATTTGTTTATATAATTTATTTATAAAATGAACGATTAGCGGTGCTTGGCAACATTTTTCGATAGAACATCATTGGCCATATAACTGCAACAAGATCAGAAGAAAAAACGATATTTTTTCGCTTAAAAACTCCTTATATGTGAATTTATTTATATAATTTGTATATAAAATAAGTGAACATTGATGAATGGCAAAATTTTTTCAGAAAATATCATTTGCAATATAATTTCAGCAAGGTCACGAGAAAAAACGACTTATTTTCGCTTAAAAACGCTGAAAATGTACATTTGTTCATATAATTTATTTATAAAGTAAACAAATATTGATGGGTGGTAACAAAATGTTCAGAAAACATTATTGGCAATATAATATTAGCAAGGTTAGAAGAAAAAACGGTTTATTTTCGCTGAAAATCACCCAAAATGTGCATTTGTTTATATAATTTGTTTATAAAATGAACAAATATTGACGGGCGGTAAAAATTTGTTCACAAAAAATCAGTGGCAATATAATGTCAGCAAGGTCAGAAGAAAAAACGACTTCTTTTCGCTTAAACACGCTGAAAATGTACATTTGTTTATATAATTTGTTTATAACGTGAACAAATATTGTAAGTGGCAATACAATTTTCAGAAAACATTATTGGCAATATAATTTTTGCAAGGCAAATCGCCCAAAATGTGCATTTGTTTATATGCTTTGTTTATAAATTAAACAAATATTGATGGGTTGCAAAATGTTTCTTAGAAAACATCATTTGCATAATAATTTCAGCAAGGTAAGAAGAAAAAACGATTAATTTTCGCCTAAAAACGCCCAAAATGTGTATTTGTTTATATAATTTGCTTATAAAATAAACAAATATTGATGAGTGGCAAAAATTTTCTCAGACAACATCATTGGCAATATAATTTCAAGAAGGTCGAAAGAAAAAACGATTTATTTTCGCCTAAAAACGCTCAAAAGTTGCATTTGTTTATATAATTTGTTTATAAAATAAAAAAATATTGATGAGTGGCAAAATTTTTTCCAGAAAACATCATTGGCAATATAATAGCAACAAGTTCGAAAGAAAAAACAGTTTCTTTTCGCCTAAAAACGCCCAAAATGTGCATTTGTTTATATAATTTGGTTATAAAATGAACAAATAACATAAAATATGAAATTTCAATGGCCACGTATCATCTTGACGATGAAGGCAAGCGATTTCAGAGCAGAAATATACTTCAAAGACGAATAACCCCTAATATCGATAATTTGTTAATACAATTTGTTTATAACAATTAACTGTGCAGGTTAACAATTTTTTTATCTTTCTCATACCCCTGTATACACAGTATACTATTATTTTTTCCCTAACTAGCCTCGATTGAGGTAATGAAATTGTTTTGCTTCAACTGATTCATTTATTATTATTTATTATTTATTTAGGCGCTACAAGAGATCTAACCAACGGCCTGAAGACGTTTGCATTGCGGTCCATGTAGCATGCGTGTATTTTTGGAATTTCTTGTTTATCGAGAATGGTTAAAAAGTGCATCTTATTATTTTGGCACCTTATTAGTTTGGCAATGTTCTATTACTGAGAGGAGTATTAATCCAAGCAATGTCCCAAAGGGTGTAGGTACCCCTTATTTGTCCACATCAAATTCTTTTGTCTTTCGAAAGTAAAAATGATCTAATGAACTGTAAGATCTTTCGAAAATATTCAAAATATTTTGGAACGTCTTTAAATCCTTTGAAATCTTTTTGAATATTTTGAAATTCTTAATAAAATTATGCAAAATTGCTGAACCATTAAATTTAACACACACCAAAATTTAAACAAAAATTAATCAATTGTGGTGATGGATTGAAACTGCATTAAAAAATGATGCGCTTTGTAAATTTAAGATAAATAGAAACATTACAGAACTATTTGAAAATCAAAGACAAATTGAGCACGGTTAGGTTGAAATGACTTCAACACAGAGGTGCCATTTTCAACATTAAAAAATCGAAATACTAAGACAGTCATAAAAAATTAATTTTCCGTTTCTTATTGCAGAACTAAGTTCACATTTCAAGTGTTTACTTAGAGGAGATCTTATTCCCGTTGTTCTTCGTGTCAGGCAGTCTTCTTTTTCTGGCAGAAAACATTCTCCTGGCGCGTCTCTTCCACTAGTCAGACCTTATTCTCCTGTCAGGTATCGTCCTCCAGCCAGGTATTATTCTCCTGTCAGGTCTCATCAGCCAGACCAAATTCTCCGGTCAGGTCTCATTTTCTTGCCGAGCCTGTTCTTCAGGCCAGGTCCAGGTCTCCTCCTGCCAGGCATATATCTCCATCCACCACGTGTATTGCTCCTTTTGATGGCCGTGGATGTGCTATTGAACAACTTCAATTTATTTGGCTTGATCCCTGCAAGAATCCCAACCGGGTATTCGAACTTTGAAGATACACTTTCCCTGCCGATAAACCAATTCGAATACTCAAATGACGGAGTATCTTTGGGCCCATGCCAACCCAAGAACAAATTGTATTATCAACAATTGTTGGTGATGTTTTTGCAATACTGGAGAGTAGTACTGTTCTTGCTGGAATATATGCATATAGTCCTCGCAGTCAACATATGGTATAGCAAAGATAAACATGGAAAGTGGCACGATTATCTTCTTGACCCCAGATGAAGTCACAAAAAGTCCAGTAGACCGCAATTGGACAATCTTATTGCATTTTAGATTGAAGCATGTAAACCACAATCCTCCACATACTTAGTTCAATTAAAACATCATGAAAAAAGTGAAATATGAAAATTGTGTGTGATTTGAAGTTTTCCAAAGGAATACGACAATATTTTTTGAGGAAGATTATTACGCGTTAATCAACGATGAGAAATAGTTAGTTACTTCTTTCAAAGCGATAGTGGTGACGAAGTTACTTTTGTAAATGAGGAACGAATTTGCATATAGTTACATTTTTTTAGTAACAGTAACTATAAAAATCGTTACTTTCGCAATGTAGTTGACATGTCTTTTTTACGACAATCAATACATTGTATTGTTTTTGCAACGATTCTTTACTTTTTATTAAATCAACAGATCAAAAAGTTTTAGTGCTGAACGATATTCCAAAGGTCAAAAAATTGTTCATAATATCACTATTCCGATCAGCGCTATGCATGAAATCGTATGTATTTGCAATTTATACTGGCACAAATGAAATTAATTAATGAACTATTAAATTTTTTCTAAGTTATAATTCATACATGAATTGAATATAATAGTCTTGTAAAGTAATTCCAATACGTATTACACTTACGATTTTGCATTGTATAAAAGTATATTGAGTTTCTGAAAGATTTTATTGTGTAAACTCTAAACCTAATTTTCAGAAGTGCTATTTTGATATTTTGTTATTACTTAATGAAATTCTGCATAAACTTTTTAATTCAATTTCTCATGCAAGGAAAAAATAGCGACTTTTAGAGGTAGAGAAAAACATCATTATAGAAGAATAATCGCTACGTACACGTAGCCTTGTCCTTATTTTATAATACCTAAAAATATTTCTTACATTTTCAAATTGTTTATATTATTAAAAGATGGATGCTTTCATTGAGCAGTATTTATTCTTGAAGCTATAAACGCGTGAATATTGTCAAGTTCAGAAATTATTCATATTAAAAATAGTGTTGAATATATGCGCGCAAAGCGTGCGCTCACGTCGCTTAATTTTTATTTTCCAATCTTAAAAACATTAACTATTAAGAAATCTATAATAATAACGTTTTAAATAGTTGAAGTTCTCAAAATTTTAGAAGCAATTAAATTTGACCCCCGTCCAATCGGACCAAAGGTAATGGTATCAGCCTGAGTGTGACGGTTCCACTTTAATGTTTACGAATTTTTCATTTTTCATTTTTTTTTTTGCATAACAATGTAGGATAATGTTTATAAAAAACATTGGCACTTTCGGTTTTTCGAATTTCGCCTAAAAAAATGGGAGCAAAAAAACAAATTTTTACAAAAACCTAAATTTTCTCCTAAACAGAAATAACTTTTCTGTTTTTTTAATTTTAATTTCGACACACATTTGACTGAAATTTGAAAATATATTTAAATTTGTAGGTTTCCATTAAAGTCAGTATAAGTGGGGGTTTCGTGTCACAGAAAAGGAATTTGGGGTCAAAATTCCAAAATTTGACTTAAAATTGATAAAATGTTTTTGAATTTATAGATTTTCATGGAAAGAGGAAGCGAGGGCATTTTCGAGTCTCATAATACGAATTTTGGTTCAAAATTCAAGAATTTAAAATAGCAACCTAAGTTTTGGAAATTCTATTTCAAATGTAAATTTCCATGAACGTCAGTAAGAGGTGGGGTTTTAAATAACAGAATACGAATTTGAGGTTAGAATTGAAAAAGTTGAAACAAATTTTAAGATTTTTTTTTAATTGGTAAATTTTCATTAAAGTCTGTAAGAGAACGTTTTTTGAGTAACAAAAGAGGAATTTGCGGCCCAAAATTCAAAAAGCTGACATCAATTTTGAAAATGTTATTAATCTGCTATTTTTAATTCTGTGATTTCAATACGAGGGTTTTTTTCGGGGTAAACATTCGTATTTTGAGACACAAAAAACAACTTTGTTTTAGAATTCATGAAAATCTGCCAAATTCATATCATTTTCAAAATTTTAGGTTAACATTCTGTGTTCTATGACTTGATACACGCCCTCGTCATCGACTTTCATGGAAATCTACCAGTTTAATCATATTTCCTAGATTTAAGTCCACTTTCGGAATTTTGACATTTTTGCCCCAAATTTCTATGCTGTGACTCAGAAAACCTTCTCTTACTGAATTTTATAGAAACTCACTAATTTAATAAATATTTCGAAATTAATAATAAAAAAAATAATTGGATTTAAATCTAATGATTTTTGTTTACAAATACTAATTTCTATGGTGAAACACACCAATATGACCTAAAGTTGTTAAAAAATTGTAAATATTCCTTTAAATCGAATAATTTTTTATTAAAAATACCAGTAATTTCAGACGAAAAACATTATCATAACATAACAGAAAATTATTCAAATATGTATGTAGAACTTCTTAAAAGTCTAATGATTTTTGTTTCAAATAACCGATTACCTGTAAAAAAAGTTAATATAACCTGAAGCTGTTTAAAATTGCAAATCTTGCTCAAATTATAATACCAATTTTTTATGTGAAACAATCTAATGATTTTTGTTTGAAAATGTCAATTTTCGTTAAGAAACGCTAACAAATACGAAAAACGTAAATTTTTGAAATAATTTTAATCCTTGAAACCTAATATTTTTTAATTAAAAATACCCATTTCCGATGTGAAACGCTACCGTAACCTAAAATTTTTTTCAATTTTGAATCTTTTTCGAAATCCAATCAGATTTTCAACAGTAAATATGAATTTTCAACACAAAAGTTCATTTTTGACCAAATAGTGAAATTGAAAAAAAAAATAACAATTTTCTCCAAAGTAGTTCAATTTTAAACCAAGTAGGAAATTATTCAACCCAAAAATTAAATTCTTAACGAAAAAATAACGAATTTTTAGGCAAGGAGATGAATTCTCGAATAAAATGAATTTTCAAGAAACAAGTTCAGCATTCAACCAAAGAGTTCAATTTTCAACCAAGAAGTTGATTTTTTAACCAAGAAGATTTTCAACTAAGTAATTGAATTTTCAACTGAAAAAGATAAATATTTAATCAAAAAGTTGAATTTTAAAACAAAACAAAAATAATTTTTAAAAAGGTAGATTAATTTTTAACAAAATAATATCATTTTTTACAAAATAATTTTATTTTCAACAAAATAATTGAATTTTCAATGAAATAGTAGAATTTTTAACCAAGCTAGATGAATTCCGAACCAAAAATATAGGGGTAGACTTTTCAAGCGAAGAAAAATTAACTGAAACAGAAATAGGAAATTTTCAATTAAAAAAATTACGTTTCAGCAAAAGAAATGAATTATCAACCCGTTGAATTAAACGAAAAAGGACGAATTTTCAACAAAATAGTTTAAGTTAAATTTTCCACCAAAGTAGTTTAATTTTCAACAAAAAATGTAAATTTTCAACAAAAAAGGTAATTTACAGCCAAATAGTTTAATGTTTACCATATTATTAAATTTTTAAGCCAAAAAGTGGAACTTTTTGCTGAACAGTTGTCTCCCTGAAAGATAAAGAACTTTACACTTTTACTAATTCAAACAATTTGAGATATAAGTATACATTTTTTTGGTCAAATCAATTTTAAATTCATAAAATATTTCCCATGCTGAGCTGATTTTAATTTCCTAGATTCAGATGTATTTACCAATAATATATTGTACTATTTATTTTATTATATAAGTTATTATTAGAAGATATTTTGTGGGTGCAATCGGATGACATTCACATCTTTTTAAGTTATTGAATTTACTTATTAATATTAACTTCACAATTACCAGTTTAATATTTTCAAGTATTTAATTTTTCCCATATCCTACGCAAGGACGCATGGAGTGAATTGAAACTTAATCTAAATCTAACTTAATAACATTTCTGAAATTTGAGTCAACTTCTTGAATTTCGACCCAAAATTAGTATGTTTATACTCGAAACCCCCCTCCCCACCTCCTCATTATGACTTCCATGTAAATCTACCAATTTAATCAATTTTTTCAAATTTTGTAATTTATAAATTTTTACCCTAAATTTGTATTCTAAGATCCGAAAAACACTTTCGTTATGTGTTTCATGGAAATCAACCAATTTAATAAAATTTTCAAAATTCGTGGCATCTTTTTAAATTTTTGAATTTTGACCCCAAATTTGTATTCTGTAATTCAAAAACCCACATCTCCTTGACTTTCGTGGAAAGACATCAATTTAAAAACATCTTTCCAATTTGTAGATTTATGAATTTATTGATTTTCACCCCAAATTTGTATTCTAAGAGTCGAAAAACCCTTTCGTTATGACTTTCTTGGAAATAAACCTACTTAATAAAATTTTCAAAATTTGTGTTAACTTTTCTAATTTTTTAATTTTGGCCTAAGATTCCTATTTTAAGACTCGATTAACCACCACAAAAATTCGTTCTTCTTTATTCGATTTTTTTTTTTTAATTAAAATTGTAGGCAAATTTTAGCACCTACAATGGCAATCACATTATTATTAAGAATTAAATATTTCATAACGGAACTTGATCTTATCACATCTGAAAATTTATAATCCGAAAGGGGCAGTTTTTATAATAAGAAATAATAATGAAATTCGTATATGAAATACGGAAAGTGGATAAGAGGTTAGGAGTTTGATGAGAGAGAGCGCGAGCTTTCAAAAAGTTCAAACGCGAACACTGTAACGCATGCCATTTAGGAAAAACGGAATAATTGTAACTATTGTAGATAATATTTTCGAATATAAGCCAGGTCACATAATAAATTAAAAGTCTAATTCTTACTATTATTTTTCATTTCAATAAACACGTTTTAAATTCCGCAGATGGAAACAACGTGACTGTAGTACAATTAAAGATTCAACATTCACTAAAACTATTTACATGATTTATTATGCAGTCTTTCAAATGCTTTAAAATCTATTCAGAACATCGTGTCACAAACTAAGTAACTGAGTAATAAATTATGCTTCCATTTTCATCAAAATTGAAAATATGAACACATGAAAATTCAACTGGTGTGGGGAAAACTACATTAAATTACTTATTTTCTCAAAATTTTATATTAGAATCTCAGCACCTTTTAGCTGTAATAACACATCTACCTACCCGTGTTGTAATATAATTTCCAACACATCTCTTCCTTTCTAATTGACTTATTTAGCTCACTTCTTGAGATCTGTACATTTATAAATAGAGATTAAGAAACAGTAAATAAACCGGCCCACCTGATCCACGCGAACGCGCATATAAGCAGTCGTACGCTCTGCTTTTGTACTGTACGGGAATGCGAGAAAAATGATGATTTTTCAATATTTATCAAAAAAAAATAACAGATTTTAATCATAAAAAGTCACGTACTTATGAAAGAAAACACCGTTGAGCAAGTAACGGAATGGTTTTCATAATTTCTTTCACTCCGAAACTGGTTTCTAATGCACGTACAGGAATGACGTTTTTGTTGTCAAGATGCACTTTTCCGTTTTAATATCGGATTCACAAAAAAAGAGTTAATATTTTAAGCTCAATTTTATAGAATCTTGTATTAAACAATACGCTTAATATTTCTGTATTTATTACTCAACTGTAACTACAATATTTTACTGGAAGAAAAGACGTACGGTAATGACGTCTGAAATGACAAAAATCGAGGGACAGACTTTAAGGTTCTTCAAATATTATTTAGTTGACTTGAAAAATGTGCATAAATTGAATTTATGTTCATTTAAAGTTTCAAAAACTTGATACGTTAAGCGTTTTTCGGGTTACTGTCTAAAAAAAGGAGAAAATCAGTTTATCCTTGTGCAAAGTGAGGTTGGGACGCCGCGCCGTACGGTAATGACTTTTGGGGTGTTCTTATATCAAATTAAAGTAAATAGGAATAGAAATGAAAAAAAAGAACTGACCATTTTGTAGAGGATGATAATAAGTTTGTATTAAATTTAAAAAAAAATCAGTACGAGTTTCCAAGTTATTGTTATATTACTGGGACTGCAAGTTTGCCTTCAATTTGACAATTACCCATCTGGGGATCTTGACGGTCTCCATAATTTTGCACAGTTTTTTATTTGCTGATTCAATGGAAATAAGTCTTATCTAATAGAACCTTGTCATTGAAATATTTTTAGCCAAATGCTTTTAAATTTTAAATAGTGATATTTTTTTAACTTAAGGTTAAAAAATGAGATATTACTTTTTATTATTGAATTTTAATTGATATTAGTTCACATCATGTCAACCCCCGGCAACTCACATAAGCAAAAAATAATGGGTTGACACCAATCACTTCTGTGACCAATCACAGAGGTTTCATTCTGTCCCCTCCACTGGAACCTTGAAAAGGGGTAGGGGTGTGACCTACATTATTTCTGTGAATAATTAGAGGGTAGTCTTCCCGCACTTGTTTTCCAATTTTTGTTTGACTTCAAATTTTCTCATATAAGATGCCGCAATGTGACCGGCCACAAAGTGCTAGATAATTTTTTTCTTAAGCAAATAAGCTTCAAGGTATTTATTAAAATCTTATCATTTTAGCGATAAGAAGAGAGAATTATAAATATCTCAAATTAATGAGATGAAACCTACAGGGTATATTATGTAATCTAATTAAGCACCCGAATAATCACTGGTTAGACTGTCAACCAAATTCTTCATTAACGCAATAATCAGTTTTTTCCCTAATTGCAAAAAATGGCGATGTTTTATACTCTGGTCTTCACCTGGATAATCATCCTTAATTCTATTGGTGAATATAATTCTATATTATATCTATACTTTTAAAAACCTTTTTGATGCTTTTCGCAAATAACAGTTAGTCTGACGTAATTTCCATCTTATTCCAATTGCTACTCTTTTGATAACTTTATTTGAGGTTGTCCGAAATGAATACGAATTTAATTTGAATTCACTCTGTCGGAATCCAGAATATGTGTGCTCTACAAAATGCAATACGAAAAATATTGATTCGGACTTTGGCCGAATATCAGAACCAGAAAGTACATTGAGTTGAAGTCGAAGCGCATATGTTTATCCGTCTTAGTGCGAATCACGATTACAGATCGGTGACAGGCATACAGGCGCTATCATCAGAACTTGGTTCTTGACTTCAGGGGGTCTCAACACGTGGAAATCCATTTAAAAACTGAGGTGTAAAATTTAGGACGATTCTGATACTTTCTCAATCATAAATGATGAGAAGCTAAAAAGAAGAATGTATACCAAATCTCATACTTCCAAAACATTAAAGTTCTTTAGTTGCACTCAGAGAAATGTCCTCTTGTGACACAGACGTATACGGTTTAAATTCAGGTTTTGTGCCCATGTCTTCTTTATTATGGGACCTAGGTACGACTGCGGAAAGATTTTTCTGTTCTCCGAGAATCCCAGTGCAAATGTGCATAAAAGTACATTACGTACTGTAAAAAGCATACTACATAAAAATCTTCCAGGATCCATCTCGAATACTGTTCCCTGAATATTGCGGATCCAGTTTTCAATGAATTTCCCTGGCGAATCTTGCCTAAATGTCCTCTCAGCGTTTCCTCGCAATCTTGCAACTAGGTATTCAGGATATACCAAAATACAGTCGAATCTGGATTTAGTGATTCTGGATTTAGTGTTTCCGAAAATTGACGCCACGCCGCGCCGCGGGGATGGGTGAGAGGAGCTGCCGGGGGATATGCGGTGTTCACTCAGGCCTGACAAAACAGAGAGAGAAACAGGAGAGAGACAAAACTGTTCCGAGACTCTGGATTTATGATCACCGTCAGCCCCAAAACCGACACTAAATCCAGATTTGACTGTACTTTAAAATATTCATTCTTTGTTTCTTCTTGCAGAGTTAAGCTCACAGTTCGAGTGTCTTCCAAATGGCGCCCCTATTCCGGGTGTTCCTCGTGGCGGCTCATCATCTTCTTATTTTTCTTCTTCTCCTTCTTCTGACATACAGCATTCTTCTGCGAGGCATCTTTCTCCTGCCGAGCCTCCTATTCGTGCCCGGTCCAGGTCTCCTTCTCCACGCCATATAACTTCACTTTCCGGACATCTCTTTTCTGACGTACTTGGGTATCCCCATGACCAACTTCAATTTATTAGACTTATTCCCAATTGTAATACAAACCGAGTATTCATGCTTCGAAGATACACTTTTCCTGCGGGTATACCAATTCAAATACTTGTAAGACGGAAAGTTTTGGGGCCCATACCAACCCAGGAACAAATTGTATTATCAACATTCGATGGTGACGTCTTAGCAATATTGGAAAGTAGTAATTTTTTTGCTGGAATATATACATATAATTCTTACTCTCATACTAAAGTACGGGCACGAATAAACATAGAAAGCAACAGGTTTGCCCCATTGACCGCAAAGCAAATTGAGGAATCTCCAGTTGGCCCCAAACGCAGAATCTGTGTTTATTATACAGTACAGTCAATACATTAATACAATAAAAAAAATTCTAAAACCAAAATATAAAACTTTTTGTGATCCAAAATTATCTTAAAATGTTATGAAAAACTTGCAATATTACAAATGTTAATAAAAGTCAATATATCATGGTTCTCAAGCCTTCAATCTTTTGTCAATGCCTCAGCCAGTCTTTCCCGTGTATAAATGAAAAAAGTTCCGTTTCAGTTGCACAAAAACAATTGTTGGGAAAAAAATTATTAGGAATTTGGAATGGAAGCTTCTGATGTGTCCCCTAAGGGTTTACATTTTTCTTGTATCTCTTCCCTATTCCTTTACACACCACCCACACACTTTCCTGATCGTGGGAGGGGGCCCTACAGTTTAAGGTGGGTTCCGAACCACCAAGAGCTACAGATTTAAGTACTTAGAGAACCTTTTTCTCTAGAGAAGATGAACGTTGTTAGGCTAGTGTTCACCGCATGGGCCGCCGAGGCTCGTCCAGAGTGTGAGGTGGGAATCGAAACCCCGCAAGCCGACGGAGTGGGTCCAAAGCCTACGCCTTAAACACCACGACCATCGTCCCACTGAAAAAAAAAGAAATCATAGATTTATAATTATTTTCCTATAATCATTTCCCTAGGGAGGAGACTACGCTAATGTAAATATAAAAAAATTCCACTTCTACAGAAAAATTTTCATAAAGTTAATTAATTAGCTGTACTAAATATTGTTTTTTTAGTACAGCTAATTAATTACACCGTCAAAAATACGATCGAGATAACGTTTCTTGTATGGTGCTGGCATTATACTGGCAAACAAAAAAATATTTACATAAGTATACTTTCAAATAAAATCATTTTTTTGAGTAAATAGTAGGCGAAAACATTATTATCGTGCGAAAAAAAAAAACAATTGCAAAGATGACAAAACTGCGGCAAGTCTCCCCAGCGGCATCTAGCGCCCAAGAAAATTTTATAAGTAGTTGTGAAGATAGCAAAACTGCGGCAAGTCTCTCCAGCGTTATCTCTCGCCCAATAAAATTTTCTCACCAGTTGCAAAGATGAAAAAACTGCGGCAAGCCTCCCCAGCGGCATCTCTCCCCAAATAAAATTTTCTACGTATTTCTAAAGATTTCTGGGGAGACTTGCTGCAGTTTTGCCGTCTTTAGAACTACTAAGAAAATGTTCTTGGGGGAGAGATGCCGCGGGGGAGACTTGCCGCATTTTTTCCATCTTTGCAACTACGCAGAAAATTTTCTTGGACGATAGATGCCGCTGGAGAGACTTGCCGCAGTTTTGCCATCCTTAAAACAACTTAGAAGATGTTTAAAGATAAAATTGTTGAAGGTACGCCACCTGGAACCCTCGGATTAGCGAATCCTCTAGGATGGATGCCAGAGAAAAATTACCTTAACGTACTCAACCACTTTATCAGGTAAACTGACAGCTCTGCTGAAGATCCAACTCTTTTGATATTCGATAACCTTGAATGTCATTCCTCAATTGATATCATTGACACGACTCGAGCGGCAGGGGTAACCCTGTTAACTCTGCCACCGCACAGCAGTAATAGAATGCAATCTCTAGATATCACCTATTATCAGCCATTTAAGGCTGGCTATAACGAAGCTTGCAATTCATGGATGGCGGAAAATCCTGGCCGCCCCATGACTATTTACGATGTCGCTGGTCGCATTGGATTTTTCCCTTCAATTCTAACATCTTCACTGAAGCCGGTTTCCTTTGTTCGTCCGCAACAGATCGACCGCATGAAGTGCCACTCGAAAAGCCAGAGACGCAGCCTCTGATTGAAGTTCGAAACGAAACGCAACTTCTAAACAAATCAGAATTTTTGAACAGTGCAGGAGTCGGGTCAGAAAGACTTCCGGAATTATTCGTTTTCGTCCAAGAGCCAACAAGACTCACGGAAGAAAGCACGTTACAAGTTCCCTTGGAATAATCGGTTCGTCATCAAAATTCAGTTTACACTAGTGAAGAATTTACTTTAAAAGTGCAGGTCATTATTGAGCCAAGTATGAAATCCACCTTGCGAACTTAGCCAGAAACATTTCAAGTGTTTACTTAGTGGAGATCCTATTCCTGTTGTTCTTCGTGTCTTCTTTTTATGACAGAAAACATTCTCCTGGCGCGTCTCTTCCACTAGTCAGACCTTATTCTCCTGTCAGGTATCGTCCTCCAGCCAGGTATTATTCTCATGTCAGGTCTCATCAGCCAGACCACATTCTCCGGTCAGGTCTCCTTTTCTTGGCGAGCCTGTTCTTCGGACCACGTCCTGGTCTCCTCCTGTCAGGCATATATATCCATCTGCCACGTTTA
The DNA here is from genome assembly GCA_932195095.1 of Andricus curvator. Lineage (NCBI taxonomy): Eukaryota > Metazoa > Arthropoda > Insecta > Hymenoptera > Cynipidae > Andricus > Andricus curvator. The sequence continues at coordinate 125,622 of CAKNYM010046723.1, forward strand.
TTACTTCTTTTGATGGACGCGGATGTGCTATTGAACAACTTGAATTTATTTGGCTTGATCCCTGTAAGAATCCCAACCGAGTTTTGTCGCAGTATCTATATATGCCGAATAAAACGGCTATTTGTACCGTAATTTCAGTACACGTAGCCTTGGCCTTGTTTTATAATATTTCTTCTCACATTTTGAAATTGTTTATATTATTAAAAGATGGATGCTTTCATATAGCACTATTTATTCTTGAAGCTATTCACGCGTGAATATTGTTAAGTTCAGAAATTATTCATTTTAAAAATAGTGTTGAATACATGTATACATTGAATACATCTTGACGGTCTGCATAATTTTGCACAGTTCGTTATTTACAAAGTGCAAGAGAATTTTTTTATTGGGCAAATATGCTTCAAGGTATTTATTCAAATCTTATCTCATTTTAGCGATAAGAGTACGAAATGTAAATATCTTCGAAAGATATCTCAGAAGGACAAGCTTCAATATAATTGATGAGATGATGACTGTCAACCAAATTCTTCATTAACGCACTAATCAGTTTTTCCCCCAATTGCGAAAAATGGCGTTGTTTTATACTCTGGTCTTCACCTGGATACTCATCCTTAATTCTATTGGTGAATATAATTCTATATTATATCTATACTTTTGAAAACCATTTTGATGCTCTTCGCAAATAGCAGTTTTTCTAACGTAATCCCCATGTTATTCAAATTGATACTCTTTTCATAGCTCTATTTGGGTTTGTCCGTAATGAATACGAATTCAATTTGAATTCATTCTGGCGGAATTCAGAATGTATGCGCTATACAAAATGGGATACGAAAAATATTGATTCGGATTTTGGCCGAATTTCAGAACCAGAAAGTACATTGAGTTAAAGTCGAAGCGGAAATATTTATCCGTCTTAGTTCGAATCATGGTTAGAAATCGGTGACAAGAATATAGGCGCTATCATCAGAACTTAGTTCTTGACTTCAAGGGGTCTCAACACGTAGAAATTCATTTAAAACTGTGGTGTGAAATTAAGGACGATTCCAAATTCCAAAACATCAAAGATTTTTAATTGTGTTACTCCAATGATAAATATTCATATTCAAACATGAAAAGAAAAATCACAGACGTATACGTTTTAAATTCAGGGTTTGTGCACATGTTTTCTATATTATGGCACCTAGGCACGACCACGGGAAGATTTTTCTGTTCTCCAAGAATTCCAGTGCATACGTGCATAAAAGCGCATTACGTACTGTAAAAAAACATAGTAAATGAAATTCTTCCAGGATCCTTCTCGAATACTGTTCTCGGAATATTGCAGATCCAGTTCTCAATTAATTTCCCAGGCCAATATTGCCTAAATGTCCTCTCAGCGTTTCCTCGCGATCTTGCTACTAGATGTTCAGGATATAACTGGATACTTTAAAATACTCATTCTTTGTTTCTGCTTGCAGAGTTAAGTTCACAGTTCGAGTGTCTTCCTAATGGCGCCTCTATTCCTGGTGTTCCTCGTGGCAACTCATCTTCTTCTTCTGACATTCGACATTCTCCTGCCAGGCATCTTTCTCCTGCCGAGCCTCATATTCGTGCCCGGTCCAGGTCTCCTCCTCGACGCTATATAACTTCACTGTCCGGGCATCTCTTTTCTGACGTACTTGGGTTTCCCCTGAACCAACTTCAATTTCTTCGACTTATTCCCAATAGTAATACAAAACGAGTATTCATGCTTCGAAAATACACTTTTCCTGTGGGTGCACCAATTGAAATACTCGTCAGACGGGGAGTTTTTGGGCCCATGCCAACCCAAGAACAAATTGTATTGTCAACATTCAATGGTGACGTCTTTGCAATATTGGAGAGTAGTCATTTTTTTGCTGGAATATATAAATATGATGCTCACTTTATCAATAAAGTGCGGGCAAAAATAAACATAGAAAGCAGCAGTATTGATATATTGACCGCAAATGAAATCGAGGAATCTCCAGTTGGCCCCAAACGCAAAATTTTTCTTTATTTTACAGTAGAGTTAATATGCTAATTAAGTTACAAAAGATTTGAAACCAAAATATAAACATTTTTTTAATCTGCAGTCATCATAAAATGCTACAAGTAACTTTCGATATTACAAATAATACTAAAAAGTCAAAAAAATATATTATAGATTTATAATAATTTGCCTTTAATAATTTTCCTATGGAGGAGGCAACCCTAAAGTAGATACGAAAAATTCTACTTCTATAGAAAAAATTTCATGAAATTAATTTATCAGCTGCACTAAATATTTTTAACTATATGCCGTCAAAAATATAATCAAGATAAAGTTTATGGTATCACACATGTAAACAAAAAATTCCTTACATAAGTATACTTTCAATTGAAATCAGTTTAATGAGTAAATAGTAGGTGAAAACATCATTAATGTGCGGAAAAAAATTCGCGTGAATAAGAAAACTATTCGAAATTTATTAATGCTATACAGCTAATTTAGACTTGAAATGATTCTCAGGCTCAATTATAAAACAAGGCCTTAAAAATTAGATAGTATTTAAAAATAAAATATGACAATTATTTGTGCACTCTACGATCGTAAGCGCTTGAAAAATATGATTATATGGTGGATACAAACTTACAATATAATACAAAAAAAATTTTAAATACAAAGACAAATCAGACAAATCAAATTTTGTATTCGAAATGATGATGATGAAAAGGGTCGCACCCTATCCCTTTCCCAGGTTTATGATTTCTTTACGAAAATTGTCAGAATTATTCTATTTGAAAATTTATGATCAAAAATTTTTTTCCATTCATGCGTCATTTTTGAATTATGTTGATGAAAAAAATTCTTCTGTTTGAAACAGATGTTTGGAATATTATAAATGATCATAACTTCCATACTCTTTGATAAAATGTATTAATATTATAAATCAATCGATTTGCCTCGAATCAAGGAATCTTTTCCTTTCTTGCATCAATTTTGAATTACGTTAGTGAAAAAAGTTTTACTTTACAAAACCGTGTTCTCAAATATTATGCATTACCATAGTTTCCTTACTCTTTTATAAAATGTATCGATGTTATAGGTCAATCAATTCGTCTTGAATCAATACAACTTTTTTATTTTTGCATCAACTTTGAATTATGTTAAAGAAAGAAAAAACCGTATTTTCCCCCTTCGTGACTCAAAAAACCTTCTCTGACTGACTTTTATGAAAATCCACTCAAATACAATTTTTAAAATTTGAGTCGAATTTTTAAATTTTTGAATTTTAACTCGAAATTTGTGTTCTGTGACTCAAAGAACCCCCTCAAACTAACTTTCACTGAAATCTACCAATTCAATGAAAATCTGAAAATTTGAGTCGACTTTTTGAATTTTAATTTTTCAATATAAGTTCTTGCTCTGTGCCCTGAAAAACGCACTCATACTAAGATTCATGAAAATTTAACAATTTAATTCAAAATTTGAGGTAACTTTTCGAATTTTAACCTCAAATTCATATTGTGAGACTCGATTCACCACCAGCAAAATTCGCTTCTTTTGTTTGAAAAATAATTTTTTTGTTTTGTTGCAAATTGAACTATTCCATGTTTCAATGAAAACTGACCTATTATAGTTGAAAACGCAACTATATAGCTACAAATTAATTTTTTTAAATTTAAAATTAAAATCTTTTTTGGTTTTAATATTAAATATTATATTTTTCAAAAAAATGCATAAAGTTTTTATGATCATCTTGTAGGGCTTTCAAGAAGCAACGTTTTCCATCTCCAGACTTTTTTCATATCGTGCGTCGTTTGGCTTCAAATTTTCATTTTCGTCTTTTTTATGCTATAGCTCTGAAAATTTTCTTTTTAGCGAAAAAAGTCGTAGGGATAAATTGTTCGAATTTTCAAGTGCTACTAATAGCCGTACATAGAATTCAAAATGTCCTGTTTTTTTAGAGCTTAAAAAAGTTTGCCAGAGCTCAATCCAATCTGATCATTTTTTAGAAAGTTATCGTGACAGACACCTTCGTGAAAGTCGTTTTTGAAAAAAAAAATCCATTTTTAAATTTAAAGAAATCGAAATACTAAGACACTTTTGGAAAATTAATTCTCCGTTCCTTCTTGCAGAGCTAAGTTCACATTTCGAGTGTTTACTTAGTGGAGATCCTATTCCTGTTGTTCTTCGTGTCAGGCAGTCTTCTTTTTCTGATAGAAAACATTCTCCTGGCGCGTCTCTTCCACTAGTCAGACCTTATTCTTCTGTCAGGTATCGTCCTCGAGCCAGGCATTATTCTCATGTCAGGTCTCATCAGCCAGACCACATTCTCCGGTCAGGTCTCATTTTCTTGCCTAGCCTGTTCTTCAGGCCAGGTCCAGGTCTCCTCCTGCCAGGCATATATCTCCATCCACCACGTGTATTGCTCATTTTGATGGCCGTGGATCTGCTATTGAACAACTTGAAACAAGAAAGTATTAAAACCTCAAAATTTCCCCTCCGCCCCATGGAGCCTTGCGGTCCAAATTTCGGAAATATTGAACAATATAATTGTAAGAAGATACATTTATATCTCGTTTAATTGTGTATCTGTCTTAATAGGTAATAAAGCTAATTTAGTAATCGGTCGTACATAATTACCTGACACCGTACGAAGTCACTTCACCAAAAAGTTCATCAACACTTCTTTTAACATCAACTATATGTCCCAAAGGCCATTTCTTGGGTGGTAAATTTTCATTTTTCACTAAAACTATTTGTCCGATGCAAACATTCTTCTTTCGAAGTTGCCATTTGTTACGTTGCTGTAACGATAAAATATAGTCTTGAGACCAGGTTTTCCAAAAAGTTTCAAGAATTTGTTGCCGCGATTGCCATCACGACAATCGATTTGATTGTACATTTTCTAATGTAATTTCTGGTACTGAAATTAGTTCTCCATCAATTAAAAAATGTCCTGGTGTTAAAACTGTTAAATCTTCTGGATCATCTGATAGAGGGCACAATGGCCTTGAATTTAAACAAGCTTCTATGTGGCACAATAATGTAGTCAATTCTCCGAAAGAAGGAGTTTGAGCTACGAGAACGCGTCGCAAATGATGTTTTACACTACGCACTCCAGATTCTCAAATCCCACCAAAATACGGCGCTGCGGGGGGAATGAAATCCCATCGAATCTTATCATTCAGCAAATACGCTCGAACTTCAGCAGATTGTGTCACCCTTTGGAAAGTCTTGTCAAGTTCGCGGCTAGTACCTTGGAAATTCGTCCCTCGATCACTGTGAATCGTGTGAGGTAACTCTCGACGGGAAACGAAACGCTTGAGCGCAGCGAGAAATGCTTCAGTAGTATAATCACTGTCTAATTCGAGGTGAATGGCTCGAACCGCGAAACAAAAAAACACTGCGATATAAGCTGAATGAGACTTGTAGCCTCGACCTCGACGAATCGTTGCTTGGACCGGGCCCGCACAGTCGATACCTACATGAGTAAAGGGTCTTGCAGGTCGCGTGATACGGCTTTTAGGCAAACGCACCGATCAATTGATTAGAAACATTCGCACGAATTCGAACACAAGAAACACATTTGTCAGCCACGACGAGATTCGAGTGAATATGTTTGCTAAGACAAATGTAGGTTGTTTATATGCGTTTGACTCAGTTCGACTCAGCGACGTCGGACCATGCCACCAAAGATCATTTTCGGCAAGTTTAGAAGCAATAACACCACGAGATGCTAAATCGGCAGGATTATCCTTTGTCGGTACATGCTTCCAAATGATAGATGAAGCTACCGCCTGAATAGCAGCGACGCGATTAGCAACGAACATTTTCAAATCAGAAGGGTACTTATTTAGCCAAGCTAAAATATCAGTAGAATCAGTCCAGTATATCGATTTTAGTTCTGACAATTGCGAATTATTTTCAATAGCGGAAATCAATTTAGCAAGAAACAAAGCACTACAAAGTTCCAAACAGGGAACTGTCGGTGTTTGCGATTTTATGCACGCTACTCTTGTTCGACTCCATAATAAAACAACGCGATTTTCTCCAGATCTTAAAATCAAACGAAGGTAAACTACTGCGGCATAAGCGACATTCGAAGCGTCTGAGAACCCATGAAGTGTGTTGTCAATAACCTCAGTTCCTTGGCCTGTCCATCGCGGAATCGAGATTTTCTCCAATTGAATTAAATTCTCACGATACTCGTTCCAAAATTTTGAAAGATCTTCTGGTGAAATATCATCCCGAGAGATCGATCTAATCCAAAGCTTTTGCATAAAAATTCTAAATGAAATCACTACCGGAGATCCCTAACCCAAGGGATCAAATAAACGAGCAATTAGAGACAGAACAGAACGTTTAGTTAATGGCGAGACTTCTGGTAGTTGTATGTTAAAGCGATAGACATCCAAGATGGGATGCCAGATGATACCAAGATCCTTTAAAGAATCGTTTTCATCTAAGGGGTTTTCGACAGCTAACCCATGTTCTAACAGACCAATATCCGCAAGTAGCGAGGGCGAGTTACTGCCACGTTTTCTCAACTTAAAATGACCCTTTTGAAGCAAATTTTGTACGTCTTCTCGAATTTCAATTAGCTCCACTTTCGAATCTGCTCCGAAAAGGCAATCATCAATATAAGTCTGATGATTAATGACGATCGAGCCTTTAGGATGCTGAAGTCCCTCGTCTTGGACCAATTGCCGTAGGACTCTTAAAGCGAGGAATGGAACAGCCGCTGTTCCATAAGTCACGGTGTTTACAAGAAATTCTATCGTTCCGGAGCTAAGTGTCGGATTCCAAAGAACTCTTTGATAGTCGCGATCCTTCTCATTTATGAGAATCTGTCCATACATTTTTGCAATATCTGCAGTACAAATAAATTGGTAAGTTCGCCACTGCAAAAGAACTTCGGATAGATTAGTTTGCAATTTGAGCCCAACATGCATGTGATCATTCAGAGATGTAAAATTGGACGTTAGTCGAGACGCATCAAGAACACTTCTAGCTGCCGAAGTACTACTAGACTCCCTAATTACCGCATGGTGAGTTAAGTAGACTTCTTGTGTCGGATTGAGTTTACGTGACGGCCTTGAAATTCGTGGCATGCGGCTTAAACATTCGTACTCATCCATAAACCTTTTATATTGACAAAAAAGTTCTGGAGAGTCGTTAAGCGGTTTCAAAAGTGCTAACAAGGCCTTTTCAGCTATTTTTCGAGACGAACCGGTATTAATCGGGGGTCCGGATTTAAATGGATATCGAACAACATATTGGCCTTCGGTAGTCCTAGTATGCGTTAACTTAAAATGCAATTCGCATTCCTCTTCGGATTTAGTTAAACGCGAGACAGAAGGTACTTCTTCGAGGTTCCAGAATCGTTCCAAAGAACAGTCTAAATCACTGTTTGAAACACAGTGATGCACCACTGCCGAACGTGATTCTAACGATTGCAAATCAGGGCGAAAATACTCATTCTTTCCCGAAAGAATCCAGCCGAATGCTGTATTTTGAGCAACGGGCTCATCAAAACGACCTTTTCTATGTCCATCGAATAGCACTGAACATCGTCATCAGCGAGGTCGAGATTTTGAAAATGTGCATTTGATAAAACATCATTTATAACAGCGGGTACATAATTCGTAAGATTATCCAAAATCAACGCATTTGTAGAAAATATCGGACGTTGACCCGATCGCGAACGAATTTTTATTGGAGCCATAAGACTTTTTCATTACAAATGACCAAGTTGACCCTTGGTCCAAAAAAGCTCGCACCTGAACCGAACGTCCAGAGCTAGAAGAAGCAACTACTTCAGCTGTTGCAAGTAAAACTTTAGTTGGTTTTATCGCATTCGATACCGCATGATGTGATTGGACAACTGGAGTTGCGCTCGTTGACGATGTAGGCGTATTGACATTTAAATAATTCGCAATTCAGGCAGATGCCTCTTTTTTCTTTATCTCATTTTGTTTAAAATGTAATAATGTATAGTGTCTCAATTGACACTGGACGCAGGAGTACGAGCTTTTACAATCATTCACACAATGTCCAGCTGTCAAACAATTTAAATAAAGCTTTTTCGATTTCACAAATTGAAATCGTTCTTTCACAGATCTTTTCTTAAATTCTGGACACGAGAACAATGAATGCGCCGCCATACAGAGAGGGCAACTGGTTTTATTTGAAACAAGATGAGATCTTACAATATCAGATGTATGCTTTATTTCGTCTTCTTTTTGAATCGCTTCTAATGCTTGAATTCGCGTATCCAAAAATGTTGAAAACTTTGAAAAATGCGGATATTATGTTGAATGACCTAATTTCAATTCCCAAGCTAAACGCGTTTTGTTATCCAGCTTCTGATGAAAATGAAAAACTAATATATGTTGTAACGTTATCGAATATTCTACACGCGTTATTATTTGTTCTTGA
>CAKNYM010046723.1:134056-148352 GCA_932195095.1 Andricus curvator
TTGCGTTTTATAATATAAATGTGGAGACGCGTAAAACCGTTTCAATGTTAATAACACCATCTGACTGAGCGTCCTCTGGCGGAGCAACAGTTTGCGACTTGATACGGCCTAAGTTTTCTAATGCTGCGACCTTTTCAATTAAATGATTTCGCATCGCTTTAAATACGCTGACAGAATTGGTTTTCATAGCGGGAATTGAAAAAAGCGATTTCAATTCTGCATTAATAATAGCGCGAGCATTTTCATACCTTCTTTTCAACTGATCCCATGCTGGTTCAAAATTATTTTCAGTTAACGGTATGTTTTTAACTAGATCAACGGACGATTTTGAAAAATGTAATCTTTGAAGATTACCCAACGCGGAATTCTTGATAATAAGCGAAATAAAATAATCGCGAAATGTTGCCCAGTCTTTTGGCTTACCTGAAAATTTCGGAAGCGTAATCTTTGGTAACAAAGTCATCTTTTGTTGTAAAGTGCCGACAGCATTTCCAGTATTTCCTTGAAAGAATTCCGAGGTTGTTTGTGGACGATTTTCTTCCTCATTTGTAATTTGGTCATAACTACGTCGTTACTCTCAAGAAATATCTTCTCCGCAGCTTCAAATTCTTCTTTTACGAAATATTCATTTTCTTCATTGGCAAATTTGAAATTGAAAATTTGCGTCTGTGTTACTTTACATAATTGCCATACTTGTGAGGCAATTTCAGCATCTTTGAATTGAGGTTTTCAACATCGAGGCGTTTCTTTAACGAATCATAATGACGAGTCAAAGTTTTAAAATTATTTCTTTGTTGCTAAATCAGACCTTCAAGTTGCAAACCTGGGTCTTGCGGTTCCTTTGAATTGTCATTAGACATTGTGAATAGTGATTTTTACACCAGTCAATCACCAATCCAATCTTTGATGAATAACACCGAATTTAAAAATACACAGTTGAAACAATTAAAGAACGCAAGTATTAGACTCAATCAATGTTTTAAAGTTTAACATAACAATAGCACTCAGCGATTGCACAACACTGCGTCACATTCGAAACTACGCAGCACCAAAACGACCGACCGCTTTTACAAGTTCTAGTAATGATGCATAATTTTCAGAAATCATCATCAGCCCACTATCAAATCAGAAATGCCGACAGATCCTGGCAGGATCGCCAAATGTTTAAAGTTTCAATAACGAATTTTATCAAATTCTCTAAAACAGACAAATCCAGGATCTAAAATGCTGATGAGCATTCTGCTCGGCACAATAGGTAATAAAACTCAAATAGTTTCATCACTTTGTATTTAACCACACTAGGTACAATCGAAATACAATTTGTTCCGAATAAACAAAAGCAAAACTGCGAAAACGTTTCGCGACAAAGAAATGCTCAATAAGCATACGAAAAAAACCTTCTTTCTTCCATGAAAGACGAGCTAACTATCGCCTCTTCGCACTCACACACACACACACACACCCAACACAGTAACGCCTCTCAAACCCCCTTAAAGTATTAACCCTTTCGCGAGAAATAATTTTAAATTCAAGAAAGTATTAAAACCTTAACAGTTTTATACCGAAATTTCAGTACACGTAGCCTTGGCCTTATTTGATAATACCTCAAAATATTTCTTCTCACAGTTTGAAATTGTTTATATTAATAAAAGATGGATGCTTTCATTTAGCATTATTTATTCTTGAAGCTATTCAGGTGTGAATATTGTTAAATTCAGAAATTATTCATTTTAAAAGTACACTGTTGAAAAAATCTGTAGTAAATTTAGTATACATGTAATGGAAGCAAGAATGCACAACATGAAATTAAATTTAGTAAACCAGCGTACGGTAAATTTAGTATATTCATACTGAATTTAGTATACACGTAGATGGAATTTAGTATACGTGTATACTAAATTCAGTATAAATATACTATATTTACTGTACGCTGGTATACTAGATTTAATTTCATGTTGTGCACTCTTGCTTCCATTACATGTATACTAAATCTAGTACAGATTTTTCTAACAGTGTAGTAGTGAATACATGCGCGCAAAGCATGTGTTCACGTAGCTCCATTTTTATTGTCCTATCTTAAAACATAAACTATTTAGAAACCTATAATGATGACCTTTTAAATAGTTAAAGTTATCAAAATTTTAAAAGCAATTAAATAAATTATGAAATGTGTTAATCTAGTTAGCAAAATATGTTCGAAAAAATTTTTATTTTCATAATTTTAATATTTGTATGGATGCCAAGTTTACTTTTATATCTGGAGATCTTGATTGTCTTTATAATTGTGTACAATTTGTTATTTGCTGATCCAATGAAGATAAGTCTTATCTAATAGAACCTTGTCATCAAGGTCAATCTTTCCGAATGAGATGTCGCAATGTGACCCGCCACAAAGTGCTAGAGAATTTTTTTATAAAGTGAATAAGCTTCGAGTTATTTATTCAAATCTTATCATTTTAACGATGAGAATACGAAATATAAATATGTTCCAAAGATATATCAGAAGGACAAGCTTGAATATAATTAATGACATGATGACTATAGGGTATATTACGTAATCTAATGAAGCACCCGAATACTTAATGGTTAGACTGTCAACCAAATTCTTCATTAACGCAATAATCAGTTTTTCCCCTCTTTGCAAAAAATGGCGATGTTTTATGCTCTGGTCTTCACCTGGATAATCATCCTTAATTCTATTGGTGAATATAATTCCATATTATATCTATACTTTTGAAAACCTTATTGATGCTTTTCGCAAAAAACAATTTGTCTGATGTAATCCCCATCTTATTCCAATTGCTACTCTTTCCATAACTCTATTTGAGTTTGTCCGAAATTGAGTTGAAGTCGAAGCGGAAATATTGATCCGTCTTAGTCTGAATCATGGTTACAGATCGGTGACAGGCATACAGGCGCTATCATCAGAACTTGGTTCTTGACTTCAAGGGATCTCAACAAGTGGAAATCCATTTAAAGATTGAAGTAAGAAATTTAGGACGATTCCAAATTCCAAAACATTAAAGATTTTTAATTGTGTTAATCCTATGATAAATATTCATATTCAAACATAAAAAGAAAAATCACAGACGTATACGGTTTAAATTCAGGTTTTGTGCACATGTTTTCTATATTATGTCATCTAGCACGACTGCGGAAAGATTTTTCTGTTTTCCAAGAATTCCAGTGCATACGAGCATAAAAGTGCATTACGTACTGTAAAAAAATACATAGTATATAAAATTCTTCCAAGATCCTTCTTGAATACTGTTCTCGAAATATTGCGGATCCAGTTTTCAATAAATTTCCCAGACCAACCTTGCCTAAATGTCCTCGTTTCCTAAATTGCGTTTCCTCGCAATCTTGCTACTAGATATTCAGGATATAACTGGATACTCTAAAATATTCATTCTTTGTTTCTTTTTGCAGAGTTAAGTTCACAGTTCGAGTGTCTTCCTAATGGCGCCCCTATCCCTGGTGTTCCTCGTAGCAACTCTTGTGACATTCGACATTCTCCTGCCAGGCATCTTTCTCCTGCCAGGCATCTTTCTCCTGCCAGGCATCTTTCTCCTGCCAGGCATCTTTCTCCTGACAGGCATCCTTCTCCTGCCGAGCCTAATATTCGTGCCCGGTCCAGGTCTCCTCCTCCACGCCATATAACTTCACTATCCGGGCATCTCTTTTCTGACGTACTTGGGTTTCCCCTGAAGCAACTTCAATTTTCTTCGACTTATTCCAAATTGTAATACAAACCGAGTATTCATGCTTCGAAGATACACTTTTCCTGCGGATTCACCAGCTGAAATACTCGTCAGGCGGCTAGTTTTTGGACCCATGCCAACCCAAGAACAAATTGTATTGTCAACATCCGATGGTGACGTCTTCGCAATATTGAAGAATAGTCATTTTTTTGCTGGAATATATACGTATGGTTCTACATGGGTCAACAAAGTACGGGCAAAAATAAACATGGAAAGCAGCAGAGTTTATCTATTGACCGCAAAGGAAATCGAGGAATCTCCAGTTGGCCCCAAACGCAACATTTTTGTTTATTTTAAGGTAGACTTAACATGTTAATTAAGTTACAAAGAATGCGAAACCAAAATCTAAATCTTTTGTGATCCGAAACCAGCTTAAAATGTTACAAGTAAATTGCGATATTACAAATAATAATAAAAAGTCAATATATTATGCTTCCTAGGCCTTCAATCTTTTTTCAATGCTCCAGCCATTCTGTCTCGTAAACAAAAAAGTTTCGTTTCAGTTCCGCCGAAGAATGTTTTTTGAAAAAAAAATATTATAACAGATCAAAAAGTTTTAGCGCTGAAAGCTATTCCAAAGCTCAAAAAATGCTGCATAATATCACCATGCCAAGCGTATCCATTACGTACTCCACTTATAATTTTGCATTCTGTTGAAGTATTTTGAATTTCTATAAGATTTTATTGTGTATACTCTGAACTTAAATTATAGAAGTCCTATTCTGATATTTTCTCGTCACTTAAAGGAATTGTACCGAATGAAACGGCTATTTGTACCGAAATTTCAGTAACCGTAACCTTGGCCTTACTTTATATTACCTAAAAATATTCCTTTCAACACTTTTAAATTTTTTATATAATTAAAAATGGATGCTTTTATTTAGCATAATTTATTCTTGAAGCTAGTCACGTGCGAATATTGTTAAGTTTGGTAATTGATAATTTGAAATGTACAGTAGAAGTCCGATAAGTTTCTCATTTTGGGGCTGTAGGGGCGGAAAATTCCAGGAATTGCGGACTTATCGGATGCCCCCTCTAGTAGCACGATATTAGGTGCGCGCATTCGTAAGAATGATGCGCGAATCATAAGCAAAATATCATACGTAGTGGGAGAACCCCAATTAGTGTGCGTGCCGTGCGTGTGATGACATTTTAAGGGGAGTGTACACTTATCGGACGGCAACTTAACGGACTTGTACTGTAGAAGTAAATACATGCGCGCAAAGCATGCGTTTACGTCGCTCCGTTTTTATTTTCCAATCTCAAAAATATAACATTTTAAAAGCAATTAAATACATTATGAAATGGTTAATTCTAGTTATTAAAATACGTTTGAAAAAATCCTTTTTTTCGTAATTTTAATATTTGGTATGGATACCAAGTTTACTTTTATATCTGGAGATCTTAACCGTTTTCAGAATTTTGTAGAGTTTGTTATTTGCTGAGCCAATAAAGATAAGTCTTATCTAATAGAATCTTGTCATTAAGGGGTACGGGTGTGACCTACATTATTTCTGTGGATAATTAAGAGATAGTCTTCCCCCATTTTTTCCCCCAATTTGTTGTTGACTTCAAATGTTTCCAAATGAGATACCGCAATGTGACTTGCCACAAAGTGCTCGAGAATTTTTTTTATCAAGTAAATGAGCTCCAAGGTAATTATTCAAATCTTATCATTTTAGCGATAAGAATACGAAATATAAATATCTTCTAACGATATCTCAGAAAGACAAGCTTGAATATAATTAATGAGATGATGATTACGGGGTATATTATATAATCTCATGTAGCACTCGAATAATCACTAGTTAGACTGTCAACCAAATTCTTCATTAACGCAATAATCAGTTTTTACCCTCATTGCAAAAAATGGCGATCTTTTATACTCTAGTCTTCACCTGGATAGTCATCCTTGACTCTACTGGTGAATATAATTTTATATTATATCTATACTTTTGAAAACCTTTTTGATGCTTTTCGCAAATAACAGTTTGTCTGACGTAATCCTCATCTTATTCTTATAATAAAAAGAAAAATGTATACTAAATCTCATACTTCCGAAACATTAAAGATTTTTCCCTGAATATTGCGGATCCAGTTTTCAATAAATTTCCAAGGCCAATCTTTCCTAAATGTCCTCTCAGCGTTTCCTCGCGACCTTGCTACTTGATATTCAGGATATAACTGGATACTTTAAAATATTCATTCTTTATTTCTTTTTGCAGAGTTAAGTTCACAGTTTGAGTGTCTTCCTAATGGTGCCCCTATTCCTGGTGTTCCTCGTGGCAACTCATCTTCTTCTGCTGACATTCGACATTCTCCTGCCAGGCATCTTTCTCCTGCCGAGCCTCCTATTCGTGCCCGGTCTAGGTCTCCTCCTCCACGCTATATAACTTCACTGTCCGGGCACCTCTTTTCTGACGTAATTGGGTATCCCCTTGACCAGCTTCAGTTTCTTCGACTTATTCCCAATTGTAATAGAAACCGAGTATTCCTGCTTCGAAAATACACTTTTCCTGTGGGTACACCAACTGAAATACTCGTCAGGCGGCAAGTTTTTGGACCCATGCCAACACAAGAACAAATTGTATTATCAACGTTCGATGGCGACATCTTTGCAATATTGGAGAGTAGTAATTTTTTTGCTGGAATATATATATATGATGCTCACTTTATTAATAAAGTGCGGGCAAAAATAAACATGGAAAAAGGCAGAATTGCCCCATTGACCAAAAGGGAAATCATTGAGTCTCCAGTTGGCCACAAACGCAAAATTCTTACTTATTTTACAGTAGAGTTAATACGTTAATTAAGTTACAAAAAATGTAAAACCAAAATATAAAACTTTTTGTGATCCGAAGTCATCTAAAAATGTTACAAGTAACTTGCGATATTACAAATAATAATAAAAAGTCAATATATTATGGTTCCCAGGCCTTCAATCTCTTGTCAATGCTCCAGACATTCTGTCTCGTAAACAAAAAAGTTTCGTTTCAGTTCCGCCGAAGAATGTTTTTTGAAAAAAAAAAATATTATAGATTTATAATGATTTGCCTCTAATAATTTTCCTATGGAGGAGGCAACCCTAAAGTGGATACGAAAAATTCTACTTCTATAGAAAAAATTTCATGAAATTAATTCATCAGTTGCACTAAATATTTTTAACTATACGCCGTCAAAAATATGATCAAGATAAAGTTTCTGGTATCACACCTATGAACAACAAATTTCTTACATAAGTATACTTGCAATTAAAATCAGTTTAATGAGTGAATAAAATTCTCGGAAAATAAAATTCGGAATTGGAAAATTCCCAGACAGTTTTTAATATTAGCAAATTGAAAAATTGCCGAATAATAAAATTGCCGACAGCTTATAATATTACCGAATTTGCAAATTCCCGAATAGTAAAATACCCGGGAGAAAATAGCCAAATTATAAAATATCCGAACTAGAAAATTCCCGAGTTTAAACATTTCTTAAAATTTCTTTCATAAATATTATTTATTTATTCAAAGTAAAATAATCAGATATTTTTAACAAAAAAATTATTTTTTATGTTTAAAAATTGTAAAATTATCGTTTATATGTAAAATAACAATAATTGGAAAAAGTATATTTCTTGATAACAACTTTCTTCAATTATTGTTATTTTTTATTTTAACAATAACTTTAAAAACTTTAAAAATGCAAAAAACATTCTCAACAAAAATGTTTGATTATTCTGTTTTTAATAAATAAATAATATTTAATAAAAACTATTTTTTTAATTTTTCAAATTCAGTAATTTGTTCGGTAATTTAATTATTTGGAAATTTTATAATTCGGGAAATTAATCGTTCGGGAATTTTCCTATTCAGAAATTTTACAGTGTCGGAAATGTTATTTCTCGGGATTTTTCATTCGTTTCATTGGAAAATCCCGAAATAATAAAATTCCCGAATTAGAAAATTCACGAATAATAAAATTCCTGAACAGTATAATATTACCGAATTGGAAAATTCCCTAATTATAAAATTCCGGAATTTGAACAAATAACATTTTTTTGAATAAATATGATTTATTTATCAAAAATTCAATAATCAATTATAGTTTCGAATTGTAACAATAATTTTAGAAACTTTAAACATTCAAAGTAATTTTTTTCATAGAAATATTTGATTATTGTATTTTCAATAAATAAATAATATTTATTCATAAAAATTAATTTTGTTATTCGAGAATTTTCCAATTCGGGAATTTTATTACTTGGAAATTGTATTATTCGGGAATTTTCAAATTCGGTAATATTTCGAACTGTCGGGAATTTTCCAATTCGGTAATATTATAAACTATTTGGGAATGTTATTATTCCATCCTAATCCGAAAATTGACTTTTTGCCTAGTAGGTCCCTTTTCTCGGATCGCGTCACAATTTAATTCAAAATTTGAGTTAACTTTTCGAATTTTGACCTCAAATTCTTATTGTGAGACTCGATTAACCACTAGAAAAATTCTTCTCTTTTGGTTGAAATTTTTTTTTTTGTTGAAAATTGAACTATTCCATTTTTTATTAAAAATTGATATTTTTTAGTTGAAAATTCAGCTATTGAATTCTTTATAGAAAATTCTTTTTTTGTTGTTCAAAACTTAAGTAATCGGTATAAAGTTTAACTAATTCGTTAAAAATTAATTTTATTGGTTCGTGATTGAACTGTGTTGTTGAAAATTGTTTTTTTTTAATTTGATTTTTTTTTTAACTAAAAATTGAACTATTCCATGTTTTAATGAAAACTGACCTATTATAGTTGAAAACGCAACTATATGGTTGGGAATTGCCAACGGCGATACCACGCTGAAAACACCAGTTCTCGTAAGATCACTGAAGTTAAGCATTGTTGGGCGCGGTTAGTACTTGGGTGGGTGACCGTTCAGGAATACTGCGTGCTGTTGGCCCGTCGTGGGTGTGGTGGGCCCACATTGGTAGTAAATATGCACCTAGAAACACTACCCGAATCAGGTAGTGAGGCAATGAACTTTCGAGTTCGAACTGCTAATCTATGTATGTATGTATGTATGTATATGGTTGGGAATTAATTTTTTTAAATTAAAAATTAAAATCTTTTTTCGTTTTAATATTAAATATTATATCTTTCGAAAAAATTCATGAGAATTTTTCATGATCATCTTGTAGGGCTTTTGAAAAGCAACGTTTTCCTTCTCCTGACTTCTTTCATATCGTGCGTTGTTTGGCTTCAAATTTTCATTTTCGTCTTTTTTATGCTATAGCTCTGAAAATTTTCTTTTTAGCGAAAAAAGTCGTAGAAATAAATTGTTCGAATTTTCGAGTGCTACGAATAGTCGTACATAGAATTAAAATTTTTTTAAAAACAATGATTTCAAAAAATTTTCAAATGCTCTAACTTCTTGAATTTTCATCAAAAATAGCTGGCTAACGAACTTGTTCTGTTCTTTCAGAGCCTAAAAAAGTGTGCCAAAGCTCAATCCAATCTGATCATTTTTCAGAAAGTTGTCGTGACTACAGACAGACAGACAGACTACAGACAGACACCTTTGGGAAAGTCGTTTTTGGAAAAAAATCCATTTTTAACTTTAAAAAAATCGAAATACTAAGACACTTATAGAAAATTAATTCTTCGTTTCTTCTTGCAGAGCTAAGTTCACATTTCGAGTGTTTGCTTAGTGGAGATCCTATTCCTGTTGTTCTTCGTGCCAGACTGTCTTCTTTTTCTGACAGACAATATTCTCCTGACGCGTCTCTTCCACTAGCCAGACCATATTCTCCTGTCAGGTATTATTATAATCCAGCCAGGCAGTATTCTCATGTCAGGTCTCATTAGCCAGACCACATTCTCCGGTCAGGTCTCATTTTCTTGCCAACCCTGTTTTTCGGGTCAGGTCCAGGTCTCCTCCTGCCAGGCAAGAACCGATTGTATTATCAAAAATTTGTGGTCATGTGTTTGCAATATTGGAGAGTAGTAATGTTCTTGCTGGAATATATGAATATAGTCCTCGCAGTCAACATATGGTATGGCAAAGATAAACATGGAAAGTGGCACGATTACCTTGTTGACCCCAGATGAAGTCACAAAAAGTTCAGTAGACCGCAATTGGACAATGTTATTGCATTTTAGATTGAAGCATGTAAACAACAATCCTCCACATAATTAGTTCAATTAAAACAACATGAAAACACTAAAGTATATAATTGTTTCTGATTTGAAGTTTTCCAAAGAAATACGAAAATATTTGTTGAGGAAAATTATTACGGGTTAATCAATGATGAGAAATAGCTAGTTACTTTTTTGAAAACGATAGTGGAATAAATTATGAAATGGTTAATGCTAGTTAATACAATACGTTTGAAAAAATCCTTATTTTCGTAATTTTAATATTTGGTATGGATGCCAAGTTTACTTTTATGTCTGGAGATCTTGACTGTCTTCATAATTTTGTACAGTTTGTTATTTGATGATGCAATGGAGATAAGTCTTATCTAATAGAACCTTGTCATTAAAATATTTCTAGCCGAATACTCTTAAATTTTAAATAATCATATTTTTTAAACTTAAGGCTAAAAAATGAGATATCACTTTTTATTATTGAGTTTTAGTTTATATTAGTTCACATCATTCTAACCCCCGGAAAGTCACATTAGTAACAAATGATGGGGTGACCCCAATCACTTCTGTGACCAATCACAGAGGTTTCATTTCCCCACCCGGTGGGACGTTGAAAAGAGGTAGGGGTGTGACGCACATTATTTCTGTAAATAATTAGAGGGTAGTCTTCCCGCACTTTTTTTTGTCAATTTTTGGTTGATTTCAAAGCAAATAAGCTTCAAGGTATTTCTTAAAATCTTATCGTTTCAGCGATAAGAATACGAAATATAAATATCTTCGAAAGATATCTCGAAAGGACAAACTTGAATATAATTATTGAGATGATGACTACAATTCTTCATTAACGCAATAATCAGTTTTTCCCCTAATTGCAAAAAATGGCGATCTTTTATACTCTGGTCCTTACCTGGATAGTCATCCTTAATTCAATTGGTGAATATAATTTTATATTACATCTATACTTTTGAAAACCTCTTTGATGCTTTTCGCAAATAACAGTTAGTCTGACGTAATTTCCATCTTATTCGAATTGCTACTCTTTTCATAACTTTATTTGAGGTTGTCCGAAATGAATACGAATTTAATTTGAATTCACTCTGGCGGAATCCAGAATATGTGTGCTATACAAAATGCGATACGAAAAATATTGATTCGGATTCTGGCCGAATTTCAGGACCAGAAAGTACAATGAGTTAAAGTCGAAGTGCAAATATTTATCCGTCTTAGTCCGAATCATGGTTACAGATCGGTGGCAGGCATACAGGTGCTATCATCAGAACTTGGTTCTTGACTTCACGGGGTTCCGACACGTGGAAATCCATTTAAAAACTGAAGTAAGAAATTTATAACGATTCCAAGTTTCAGAACATTAAAGATTTTTAATCGTGTTTTCTATATTATGGCACCTAGGCATGACTGCGGGAAGATTTTTCTGTTCTCCAAGCATTCTAGTGCATAGGTGCATAAAGCGCATTACGTACTGTAAAAAAACATAGTATATAAAATTCTTCCAGGATCCTTCTCGAATACTGCTCTCGGAATATTGCAGATCCAGTTTTCAATAAATTTTCCAGGCCAATCTTGCCTAAATGTCCTCTCAGCGTTTCCCCGCAATCTTGCTACTAGATATTCAGGATATAACTGGATACTTTAAAATATTCATTCTTTTTTTCTTCTTGCAGAGTTAAGTTCACAGTTTGAGTGTCTTCCTAATGGTGCCCCTATTCGTGGTGTTCCTCGTGGCAACTCATCTTCTTCTTCTGACATTCGACATTCTCCTGCCAGGCATCTTTCTCCTGCCAGGCATCTTTCTCCTGCCAGGCATCTTCTTCCTGCCGAGCCTCCTATTCGTGCCCGGTCTAGGTCTCCTCCTGTACGTCATATAACTTCACTGTCCGGGCATCTCTTTTCTGACGTACTTGGGTTTCCCCTGAAGCAACTTCCATTTCTTCGACTTATTCCAAATTGTAATACAAACCGAGTATTTATGCTTCGAAGATACACTTTTCCTGCGGGTACACCAACTGAAATACTCGTCAGGCGGCCAGTTTTTAGACCCATGCCAACCCAAGAACAAATTGTATTGTCAACATCCGATGGTGACGTCTTTGCAATATTGAAGAATAGTCATTTTTTTGCTGGAATATATCAATATGATGCTCACTTTGCCAATAGAGTACGGGCAAAAATAAACATGGAAAGCGGCAGAATTGCCCTATTGACCGCAAAGGAAATCAATGAATCTCCAGTTGGCCCCAAACGCAAAATCTGTGTTTATTTTACAGTAAAATTAATACCTTAATTTAATCACAAAATAATGTAAAACCAAAATATAAAACTATTTGTGATCCAAAATTATTTTAAAATGTTACAAATAATTTGCAACATTACAAATAATAATAAAAAGTCAATATATTATGGTTCCCAAGCATTCAATCTTTTGTCAATGCTCCAGCCATTATGTCTCGTGAACAAAAAAGTTCCGTTTCAGTTCCGCCGAAGAATATTTTTGTGAAAAAAAAAATATTACGGATTTATAATGATTTGCCTTTAATAATTTTCATATGAGGGAGACAACCCTAATGTAGATACGAAAAATTTCACTTCTACAGAAACATTTCGTGAAATTAATCCATCAGCTGTACTTAATATTTTTAACTATACGCCGACCAAAATAAGATCAAAATAAATTTTCTGGTATCACACCTGTAAAAAAAAATTCTTACATAAGTATACTTTCAATTAAAATCAGTTCAATGAGTAAATATTAGGTGAAAACATAATTAATGTGCGAAAAAAAATTCGCGTCAATAATGAAACTATTCAAAATTGATTAATGCTATACAGCTAATTCATATTCGAAAGCATCCTCAGTCGAAATCACAAAACAAGGCCTCAAAAATTAGATAGTATTTGAAAATAAAATATGACAAATATCTCTGCAGTTTACGATCGTAAGTGCTTGTAAAATATCATATTGTACTACAAGTATTTAATTATTTTACTGTATTCAAAAGCTTTTAGGAAGAAAAATATGATCAGAAAAGGCTTGAAAAAAGGTAAGAGATTAGGCAATTCAAAAACAAAGAAGAAGAAAAAGATGTCCATAAAATGAAAATAATTAAATTCATGTTTGAAATTATTCAGTACTCTATAAGAAAATGAGTCAATAGTTAGTTATTATCAACTGTGAAATCGATGCATCGCTGAACGTATATTTTCTAACATTAAAAATATAAATTTGTTAAAAAAATTTATAATAGGACATTTTTTCTGATGATGCTTGAAACGAGTTGAATAATATGATTAATTCTAGGTAGTAAAATATGTTATAGAACATTCTTATTTTCAATAAGTATTTCAGCAAATTTTAATAATTATACATAATTAATAATAATCAATAATATATATTATATATAACAATAATATTATTTAATGTTAATTAATAATTCATTATTTTCGTAATGTTAATACTTTCATGGACGCCAAGTTTTTGCGTATCTGGAGATCTTTACTGCCTCCATAACTTTGTACAGCTTTTTATTTGTTGATGTGTAGGAGAAAAATATTGCCTAATAGGCTCTTCTTATATTAGAATATTTTTATTCAAATACTGGCAAATTTCAAGTCGTAATATTTTTTCAATTCTAAATTGAATATTGTTCATATTTGAGAAACTTACATAAAGATTTCTGAAGATTTTAAAAAACAAAACATTAGAAGCTTTTTGAGAATTTAGAAAGTTCTCAAGAGAATGCAAAAATTTACTTAAGATTCCTGGGAATATTTTCAATTACTTGTCATTCTGATAAATTAATTTAAAGAGAATATTTCAGAAGCTTTCAAATTATTTCCAAAAATGTCAAAAAAGTGGTGCAGTTCCGAATAGGTGAACCCTCCGCTTTTGTTAAAACCACACATACTTACGTATTTTGATGCGTTGATTACGAAAATCATAATGAAAATTGGCGACAAGAACGTCTTCATGGTAAAACCCATAAAAAAACCCAAAAAATTATTATTCTTTTCTTTATCTCAGTAAATACGAAGAATTTTGAAAAATGTTTCAAACAAAAGTTCTAGCTAGTATAAAAATACATCCTTATTGTACCTTACACTTTTTGCCTTGAACCATTATTTTTCGAGAAAAAGAAGATTACGCTGGAAAAACAATAAAAACAAGAAAACGGTTACAGATATGCGTTCGGTCACGCTTGTCCCTTTTTCCAGGTTGAAGTGTGGGGGGGGGGCTACGCATTTACTAACTGGTTACGGAAATGTGTTCAGTCACGCTCGTCCCCCTTTCCAGGTTCAAGTTGGGGAGGGGGCTACACATTTGCTAATTGGTTACGGAAATGTGTTCAGTCACGCTCATCCCCTTTTCCAGGTTTCAGTGTGGGAGGGGGGGGGGGT
>CAKNYM010046724.1:9930-32656 GCA_932195095.1 Andricus curvator
CCTCAAACCCACAAAAATTATGCCTCAAACCCACAAACCTCAAACACATAAACCTGAAACCACAAATCCACAAACCTCAAACCCACAAACAGGTTTGTGGATTTGTGGTTTTAGGCTTGAGGGTTTGAGGTATAATTTTTGTGGGTTTGAGGTTCGTGGGTGTGAGGTTTGTGGGTTCGCGGGTTTGAGGTTTAATTTTTGTGAAGTTTTCACGTTTGTTGATTTGAGGTTTGTGGGTTTTCTGTTTGTGGGCTTGTGGATTTGTCGCTTTAGGTTCATGTGTTTGAGGTTTGTGGGTTTGGGGTTTTAGGTTTATGGATTTGTGAGTTTGAGGTTTGTAGGTTTATGGGCTTGGGGGTTTTATGTTTGCGGATTTGAGGTTTGTGCGTTTGAGGTTTAATTTTGTGGGTTTGAGGTTCGTGGGTTGGAGGTTCGTGGGTTTGAGGTTCGTGGGTTGACGGGTTTGGGGGTTTGAGGTTTGTTGGTTTGTGGTTTGTGCGTTGGAGGTTTTTGGGTTTGAGGTTTGTGGGTTTACGGGTTTGAGGGTTTGAGGTTTTTGGGTTTGAGGTTTGTGGGTTTGAGGTTCGCGGGTTAGAGGATTGTGGGTTTGAGGTATAATTTTTTTGGGTTTGAGGTTTGAGGTTTGTGGGTTTACGGGTTTGGGGGGTTGAGGCTCGTGGGTTTGAGGTTCGTGGGTTTGAGGTTCGTGGGTTTGAGGTTCGTGGGTTTGAGGTTTGTGAATTTGAGGTTTGTGCGTAAAGATATTACCGATTTTATGGTTTTAAAAGTTTCGAAATTTCGTGGTTCAGCTACCTTGGGAAGTTCATATTTTATTAGGTTAGTTTTTTGCAGAAAACTAAGAAAGTAGCAGTGTTAGATGAAATTATAATTCGTTACGAGTATTTAAAAAAAAAATGTATTAGAATGGGTCAAAAATTGAGCAGTCAGGAGAATTTTGAACAAAATTTTGTAAAAAAACTCACTGTGCGTGGTGGAGAAGAAACTGGAGGAAAGAGGAGGAAAAGTATTTGCGTGAGGTGATGAGGAATAGAGAAATGACGATAGGATTGATAGAGAGAGTGAGTGAAATTTACAAAATAACGAGAGATAAGTTAAAGGTGGGAAATAATACATCAGAAGAAGTTTTGACGAAGATAGGATTAAGACAGGAATTTCCATTGAGGCCGCTTCTTTTTGCGGTATTCATTGCGGAAAAGGAAGAAAAATTCTAAACAGACTTAGAGGGACTTAGATTCTGGACTCTGTTATTCTGTATCTCTGGTAGTCTGTTATTCTGTTATTTTAGCTTGTGCCGTTTTTCAAAAAAGGTTAATTTTTTTCATTTTGAATGTATTCTTATAACAAAAATAGATTAGAAATTTGTAACTGTTTTTTGAATGCACAATTTTTGTTCATTCATCTGTTTTCGTACCTTGCATCGTTTTCCCAAAAATTTGATTTTTTTACTCTCAATGTTATTTTCACGAATAAAAAAAAAACTACGCATCCTATCGAAACCTGATTAATAACAAATTTATACCTCTTTTTTGGATGAACAAATTTTGTTTCGTCATTTTTTTCGTAGCTTGTGTTATTCGTCTAAAAAATTGAATTTTCTGTTTTCAATGCTGTTTTTTCCGAATAAACCAAAAATCACAGGTCATATAAAAAAGTGAATAATAAAAAATTTGTAGATCTTTTTCAGGTGCACAATTTTGGTCACTTCATCTTTTGCTGTATCTTGCATAGTTAATTTGACACCAAAATGGAATTTTTGATTGGGAATTTTGAGAATGCTATAACTCCAGTATTTTTTTTATCCGAAAAAGTCATTATGATATTTTATTCGTATTTTTTAGTACTACTAATAACCGTACATAGAATTTTCGAATCTTAAAAAAAGTGATTTAAAAAATTTTCAAAATGTGCTCACTTAGCATTTTTATCCAAAATAGCTGGCTAACGAACTTGACCTTTATTTTAGGACACTTGAAGAGTATAACAAAGGCCAATCCAATCTGTCTATTTTTTCGAAAGTTATCGTGCTAACAAACTAAAAATCTACAGAATAACAGACAGACTAACAAACGGACAGACATTTTGTAAAAACCTGTTTTTTGGGTTCGGGGGATCTCAAAACGTGGACATTTCACAAAAACGGGGGGGGGGGGGCAAATTTTACACAAATTCAATACCTTCTCATTATAGGATGAGAATGTAAAAACAATTTTTTTAATAGTTTCAATTCGGCAATTTTCTAGTTCAGATATTTTATTATTCGGCAATTTTCTGTCGGAAATTTTATTATTCGGCAATTTTCTAATTCGGGATTGTAAAATTTTACAGCGTCGGGAGTTTTATTTTTCTGGATTTTTCAGTCCTCCCTTAAAATCTTTGAAAAGTTTTGTATTTTTCGCATCTTGAGAAGGAACTGAAATCCTGTTTGAGAGGCTTCGATGCTTTATTATCAAAAATAAATTTAACATCTATGCTGGTAATTAAAAAAATATATATATTATTTTGTATTTGATATATTTTTTGAGAGTCTGAAAGTCTGATAAAATTTTTTGATGAATGAATTAATTAAAAAGGATTTCAATTTAATTTTAAATACTTGAAATTTAGAAGAGTTCTAATGTTTGAAATGTTTTTACTTTGTAGATGAGTTTTCAATATTCGAATGGAACATTTATTTAGGTATTGAAGTTAAAAAAATTTTATTTGTATGGCTTGGAAAAATGTTTGGTAACCGGGAAATTACCAGAAATTTTCTTTTGTTTTTAGAGGCTACTCGAAATATTTATATTTGAGTATTTGACTGCTCATAAGAAACTTATCGTGGGCATAGCGCGCAAAACCTAATTGCTAGTTTAAAATTGGTTAAAAATTTATCAATTTGATTAGTCATATTTCTCTGTGTGTATAAAATTTTTCAACGCCGCCCCCTTTAAATGTAGGATGAAAACAAAAATCATCGAATTAGTGTGTTTCTCAGGCAATTTTAGCAAAATGGATAAGACTTTTTTTTTAATCGAAACTAAATTATTATTATTTTCTTATTTGTTTTAATCTTCTTTTTTAAGCAAAAGCTTATAAAAAATTTGTAGTTCTTTTTTGCCTGAACGACTTTTGTCTTTTCATTCTTTTTATCTCTTTTGTCGTTTGTCCAAAAATTTAATTTTTTTTATTTTTAATGTTGTTTTTTTCCAAATAAAATAAAAACTACGGGTCCTATCAAAAAGTGTTCGATAACAAATTTGTAGCTCTTCTTTGAGTGCACAATTTTTGTTGATCATCATTAGTCAAGTCTTGCATAGTTTGACCGCAAAAGGGAATTTTTGATTTTTCATTATTTTTTGTGCAGTCAAAATGTGAATTTTTGATTTTTCAACAAAATTCGAAAAGTTGTGATAATCTTGTCGGACTTTCAAAAAGCAATATTTTTCTATTCTTGACATTTTTCATATCGTGCGTTATTTGGCTTAAAATTTGTTTTTTTTTTTCAATTTTTTAAGTGTTATGGCTCTGGTAATTTTTGCTTTATCAAAAAAAGTCATGAGAAAAACCGCTAATCTTTTTCAGTACTATGAATAACCTTACAGACAATTTTCGAATCTTGAAAAAAAGAAGTCTCAAAAATTTTGAAAATGCTCTAACTTTTTTAATTTTCATTCAAAATGGTTAGCTAACGAACTAGACCTTCGGATTAGGACACTTAAGATTATACCAAAGGTCAATCCAATCTGTCAATTCTTTCGAAAATTATCGTGCTAACAGACTAAAAATCTATAGACACAGGAGCACAGGCACACACAGCCAGACAAACACATTCGCGAAAACATGTTTTTCGGGTTCAGGGGGTCTCAAAACGTGGATATTTAAAAAAACAGGGGGGGGGGTAAATTTTAAACAAATCTAATACCTTCTCTGATGAGAATGTAAAAAGAAACTGGTTTTTATTGTAGGAAAGTCAAAGGTACTGGTTTTCGGGGAAAACATAGTAGGAAAAACAGGAGATTGGTTTGAAAGTGGAGGGGAAAGCATTGAGGAAGTTAAGGAGTTTACGTACTTAGGATTTAGATTTAAGAGAAATGGGACTTTAAGTGACAGCGTCAATGAAAGAATTAAAAGAGCAGACATAGTAATGAAAAAAGTATGAGGCATAGGGGAAAAATTATTTGAAGATGACTTAACAAGAGAAGAATGATAATGTTTGAGGTGTTCGTACTGAGTGTTCTGATGTATGGAGTGGACATTTTGGAGGTGGAAAAGGTGGAAAAGTTGCATGAACGATACATTATACAGATTATAGATACAATGGACAGATGGGCACCATTATATCTAGTATCAAAGGAGGTAGATAGGGAAAAATATAGGGACAGATAAGGTAAATGGAATGGATCAAGAAAATGCACGGAAGGGATAGAAGATACAAGAAGAGTTGATAGAAAGAGATAAAGAAGTTTTCATGAAAGGAATAAAAAACAAAATAAGAGAAGCTTAATATAATGAGAAATATGAATGCATAAGAGGAGAGGGAATTGCAAAATATTTGGAGAGAAAGAGTGAAAGAGGATCATAAAAGTAATCACGAGGGTGAAATGTAGTAATACGGGAGAGTGAAACAAATACTAGAGTAGAGAAGAGGAAAGAATATGCATGTTATGTGAGAGAGTTAGAGGGATATTAAAACATTGGCTGGAAGATTGTGATAAGATAGATAAAAGAAGCATGACAATGGGAAAGATCCTGAATGTAAAGAGGATAGTGGAGGTGGTGGAATGGTTTAGGGAATTGGAGAGGAAGATGACCGATAGGTGATAAGAGAAAGATGGGGAAAGTGTTGGAGTAATTATCTATGGAATGTAAGAAAATGTAAAATTTGCTAGCTGAGGATTAAAGAAGAATTAGCTAGCGTAAAGATAGAAAGGACAAGAAGCAATTGATAGAATTACACAGAGAGAGAGGAAAGAGAGCATAACGCTGGCAACGAAAAGTTATGATGATGCGTGCTATACGATAAGTAAAAAGGACTGTTTGCGATAGGATAAGGCGTATTTGCTATAAGATAAGCCGAAGTTGTGATAAGATAAGGCGAACCGATTACATGATAAGTTAAGTTGGCAAGTAGTATAAATACATACATGTAACCAGGATGTAGCAGACTTACCTGTGTGTTTTTGAGCCGTAGTGGCTAAAATAAAATTTGTTTATATATACTATTTAATACTATGTAAGAAGATTTTAAAAAGGCTTTTATAACTAATATAAAGAGGAGAGAGTGGAAAGAACGTGGCGTAATATTGCCGGTGGGGGTCTCGTCATTTCATGACAGAGCGTGAGCAAGGTTAGTGGCAGATAATAAGTCTAAAAATAGAGAGTGAAGTCATATGTAGACGCTTCCAAACAGAAAAGGCAAAACTAGCAGAGAGAAAAAATTAATCAAAACACATTAACAAAAAATTAAAATTTGCGTAATTTTAAATTGACAAAAAAATAAATAAAACTATCGAAAACCTTTATTAACGGAATTGAAATATCCCAAAATTATTGAATTTCCGAAATTACGTATTTCAGAATCACAAATTAGTCAAATTAGTCAAATTTTAAAATTAGGATATTTCTGAAATTTCAAATGACCGATGTTTAAAATTCATAAAAAAATGATATTCAATATTTTTATCAGATAAAGTAATGTTTTATTTCACAGGTATACGTAAATAGTTAATTTTAAAGAGCTCTTTGAAATTCAAATATATAGAATAATTAGAAGTTTAGTTGAATTAAATTTACTAGAATTAACTAATTTTAAGAATTTACTAATTTCGCGAAGTTGAAATTGCGGGAATTTAAAAATTCTGGTTTCAAAGTTTCGGAAGTTTAAAATTTCTGAATTTATCTACTTGCATTAACTTCTGGTTTCGGAATATTTTAATTTCGATACTAAATTTAAAATAGGTTTACTACCGAAATTCAGAAATTCTAATTTTTATCTTAAATTTTAATATCTGCAATGAACCAGTTAACTGGTAATGACGCATATATGCGCAGAAAAACTCCGTGACAAAACTGGTATTGACGCATATATGCGCACTTGGAATAACTGCCACAAAACCCAATGGATTTTGATAAAAATTGATACGCCGTAGCTTTTTTGGTCGCTGATGACCAATATTGTAAGATAAAATGCGAAAGTCATGTTATTTGAATGAAAGTCAGTACTAAGTGGTTCTTTTTCGCCGCTGAAGAGAAATCCTGGGTCAAAATTGAAAAATTCAAAATAGATGATAATGTAGTAGAATAGTCATCAGCGACTTAAAAAAATCGTTAGTACTGCCTTTCATTCAAGTCACGTGATTCTTACATTTCATTCAGCCATATTGGATCCGCTATATTGAATCCGCCATTTTCAATTTCTCAATTTTGACCTCGGACTCTTCATCAGCGACCTAAAAAACCCGTAGGAAATGAACTTTCATGATGAATACGGGATTATTATTAAAGATCCATGATACTCAGTATGCGGAGGTTTTCGAGTCACAAAATAAGAATTTGGTGTCAAAATTAAAAAATTGAAAGAGTCGACATAAATTAAAAAAATTTTATTAATCTGGTATATTGCCATTAGGGTTTTTTTAATTCTTCATCTGTGATTTAGAGAACCCCCTTGTTGTAACTTTCACATAAATCTACCAGTTAATTGAAATATTTAAATTTTCATTCATTCACAACTCGCCGACCTATTGCAGATATAAGTTTTTTTTTCTAATAAATTTTCTCCTAATTTTGTCTAGATTAACTTTGCTGTTGGACAGTTTGCTCTAAAATGTAATTGAAAGGGTCAATCTATGCATACACGATTTTTTTAGTTTTTTTGAAAAATATTTGCGGGACGCGTAGTTACCATTTCTGATGAATTTTATATTTGAATCAAGATCACCTAATAAATCATTTGGGCAAAAAACTCGTTGTACCTAGTTAAAACTGTAAAAACTTTTTTTTTACGTGATGCCAGAACAGGTCCGTGAAGTTAGCACAACAACCATCAAATATCCAACATTTGTTTGATGGAATCGTTTGGTCACGTTTGGAAACCAAATTTTGTCGTTTGGACAGAACAACTCAAAAAAATATTAAGTTTTCAAAAATTCTTTCACCAATTGTTTGGATGTCGTTTGGTCGCGTTTGGAAACTCACTTTTTACGTTTGGACGTCGAAGTTGTATCAGTTATCGAATAAAAAAGTCATTAGCACAATACTCGCGAGCGGCTCCTTCTTAAGTGGTAGAGACCTTCTTTGGTCCGCCATATCTGTAAATAGAGTAAAAATCAAAATCAATAATGAATAAAAATAATAAATAAATGCATGATTTCAGTCCTTTTTCATTCCTATGAAGCGGGGCTAACTTACCGAAAATTTCCAAAAATTTTGAAAATTTTTGGATCCTCTAAATTTCCGTATATTTTAAAAATTTCTGAGTTCTTAAAAATTTCTAAAATGTTCAAAACTTCTGAAATTATCAAATTGATGAAAAAATTTTTATTTTATTAAATGTTCAACATTTCTAAACTTTTTCTTAACTTATAGAATTGTCAAAATTTCTAAATTTATATGTTGACAAAATTTCTAAAATTATAAATACGTCTCAAATTTTCAAAATCCATAAAATTACAAAAAATTCCGAATTTTCTATTCCAAACTGCCTAAAATATCTAAAATTTCAAAAATTATTAAAATTTGTAAAATTATCAAAATTTCTAAATCATCAAAATTTTCTGGAATTTCTAAAATGTTTTACATTTCTAAAAATATTAAAATTTCTAAAATTATCAAAATTTTTCAAAATTTTTAATGTTTTCCAAAAAAAAAATTAATTTTTAAAGTTTCTAAATTTTTTAAATTCTAAAATTTTTTACTAATTTTTATTTTATAAGTTTAGAACATTTGAGAAATTTTAGAAATTTTGATAATTTACAAAGCGTCGAACATTTTAGAAATTATGGTAATTTTATAAATTTGAATAATTTTAGCAATGTTGTACATTTGATCAAATTCAGAAATAGTAGATATGTTAATAAGTTTCGAAATTTCAGAAAATTTCGAACATTTTAGAAAAATTAAGAAATTTAGAAAATTTGGACATTTTAAAAAATTCAGAAATGTTGATAATTTTTATAATTTTAGAAGTTTTGAACATTTTAGAAATTTTCAACAACTTAGAAATTCTGGAAATTTTGAAAATATGCAGAAATTTAGATAAACCAAAATTTTTCAATATTTTCGAAAATTTTCGGCACCACATTTTTTACGGTGAGGGGGTCGATTAACGCAAAATGCTTGCTCACAGAAGCATACTTTTTGATCATTTGCGTATGAAGTCACTTTTTACTCCTGAAAAGTAGAACTTAAGCCCTGCTTCATAGTAATGAAAAAGGACTGAAATCATGCATGTCTTCTATGAATTTGATTTTTTTTTAATTTTCTTTTCAGAATATCTGACTCATCATACTCTACTCAAAGACATGGCTGACCAAAGAAGGCCTCTACCACTTAAGGAGGAGCCTCTCGCGAGTATTGTGCTAATGACTTTTTTAATCGATAACTTACACAACTTCGACGTCCAAACGTAAAAAGTGAGTTTCGAAGCGCGACTAAACAACATCCAAACGATTGGTGAAAGAATTTTTGAACAAAATTAAAATTTGTTGTGCAGCGTGAAGTTAACACTCAAAATTTTGAAAACTCAATATCTTCCTGAGTTTTTCCGTCCAAACGACAAAATTTGGTTTCCAAACATGACCAAACGATTCCATAAAACAGAAGTTAGATATTTTATGGTTATTGTGCGATACCACTCTGGAAACACCAGTTCTCGTAAGATCACTGAAGTTAAGCATTGTTGGGCGCGGTTAGTACTTGGATGGGTGACCGTTCAGGAAATAATGCGTTGCTGTTGGCCCGTCGTGGGTGTGGTGGGCCCACATTGGTAGTAAATATCCACCTAGAAACACTACCCGAATCGGGTAGTGAGGCAATGAACTTTCGAGTTCAAACTGCTAATCAATTTTTTTTTTTTTTATTGTGCTAATTTCACGGATATTGCCAGAACTAGGAGTTCAGTAATACAGGTCGACGTATAGTCAGCAATGTTGGTCTCAGTAGTACAGGTCAATGTTTTGTCAGCCACAATCCTTGATAGTTATTTTTTAATAATATAGAGCGATAAATAAAGACGTACAGTTATTTCTGTTGAACTTGTCCCCTGACAGTTTTTGCAATTTTTCATTTTTGATAACATTGTTATTTTAAAAATTGTATGGTATGTCACGCAATTCTACACGGTGAGAAATAGATAATAACCGTTAATACCTGGATATTAAATCGTAATAAATCTGTTATTTAACTATGGGACGACTATTTAGATATTTAGATTTAATATCCCCAGATATTAAGCTTTTTAATATCCGCGATATTAAATTTAAATATCTAAGATATTACAATTAGAATGAGAAGTTCAAAAACCTGTAATATCTTGGATATTAGTGTTCAATATCCTTGGTATTACATTTAAAAATCTCAGATATTAATGTGAAATATCCAAGATGATGAAGTTAATTATCTCGGCTACTACTGTTTATTATATGAAATTTTAAACAGTAATATATTATATGTTTTAAATAACTATCTACGGTACTAGGATTTGTTTATAATTTTATTCTTAATTTGAAATGAATCAATTTGACTGTCTAAACAATGTAATTTCGATCGAAATGAATAAAATAATTCATTTTGGTCGACATTACATTGATAGATCAGTCAAAATGACTAATTCAGATTAAGAGTATAGTATAAACAGAAATAATAAATAAATGAAAATTAATTTTATAAAAAGTAGGGAACAATTCAAAATTTTTATTAAAAATTGAAATACAATTTTTTTTTAATCATCATTCGTCACAGTCTGTGACGACGTACATTTTACCATTGGAGTGTTTATACCTAAGTACCGGACGATACTTATGCAAATCTATTTGCTTAACAAACTGAGTTCTTTTAGTTTGAACAACCTCGTAAGCGAAGAAATGTTCATCGAATGACATTGGTCCAAAGAAAATCGAAACCCAATTGCGAATATGAACCCGATTACGAATATTTTCGAAAGAAAACAATTTTAAAAATAAATTTCATGTTCAGAAATCTTCATAAATATTCATAGAAGCTTAATTTTTCGAAATGAAGAATAATCTAAAATTTCCCCGAGAACCTTTACAACGTTTTTATATTGTTTTGAAACCTTCAAAAATCCTCAAGGAACTTGAAAATTTCATTTCAAATGTAACGAAATCTATATTTCGTTCTACATTGTTGGAAACCTATGAAAAACTTAACTTATTTTGAAAATATTTTCAGAACTTCTAAATATCTTTTTAAATAATTTGAATGTTTCCTGCAAATTGAAAGTAATTGCCTTTACATTTTCCAGATTGTCCGAATTGTCGCAGAAGAATGTAGAAAGTTTAAAGGGACTTTTTTCCGGTATATATTTTTTCAGATTGCGAAATAAAATTTGCAAGCTTTTTAAAATACATTTCATAAGTTTGAGGAGAATGAAAAAATGTTCCTAATATTTCTACGTAAAGTGAAATGATTTTTTATTTTAAGTAATCTTTTTAAAAGATAAAATTTTAAAAAATGAAACATTCGAAAAGATTTTCCGAATTCTGGCGAAGGAATGCAAAAAATTGAAATTCACTTGTTTCTATTTCGCAGGATTTTGAAAAAAATTTTAGGAACAATTCGAATAATTCTAAAAGATATGTAAAAGTTCTGGAAAAAATTCAAAAATTATTCACAGTTTGAAAATATTCCTGAATATTGTAAGCAAATTTTATATTTTTTTATATTTGGAAATAAAATTTGCAAGCGTTTTAAGATATTTGATAGGTTTGAGGAGAATGAACAAATCTTACTAACATTTCTACGGAAATTGAAATGATTTTTCATTTTGACTAATGCATTCAAAAAGATGAAATTGAATGAATGAAACATTCGAAAATTATTTTATTATTATTTTATATTATTTCATTTTGCAGGATTAACAAAAACTTTTAGTAACAATACGAATCATTCTAAAAGATATTTAGAAGTTCTGAAGAAAATTGAAAAATTATTTACAGTTTGGAAATATTCCGAAAAATTCTAAACCAATTTTAAATTTTTTTAGATTTCAAAATAAAATTTGGAAGCTTTTCGAGAATGTGCATAGGTTTGAAGATGATAAGAAAATTTTCTGCAGATTCATGATCGAAATATTATCTAGAGAAAATTTAAAGGCACTTACTTTCAATTTGCAGGAAACATTAAAATTATATCAAAAGATTTTTAGAAGTTCTAAAAATATTTTCGGAATAAGTCAAGTTTTTGAAAGGTTTCCAACGATGAAGAAGGAAATATAGATTTTCTTACAGTTAAAATAAAATTTTCAAGTTTCTTAAGGATTTTTTAAGGTTTTAAAACAATATGAAAACGTTGTAAATATTATTGGGAAAATTGATAAAAAATGTTCATTTTGAAAAATTACGCTTCCATGAATATTTATGAAGATTTCTGAAACATTAAAAAATAATGTGGATTGCACAAACAAATTGGAGTCAGTTTAAGCTTTCAGATGCTTTTTATTATATATTTCGGAGATTTTTTCAATGCGAGTTTCAATAGAAAAAGTGAGGGGCCTCGACTTTTGGACCCGACTTTAATTCTTTTATTCCTTTATTAAAATGAGTAATTTTAACTTTGAGGGTAGAACTTGAATCCAATACCCTCAAACAGATATTTCAAATTATGTGATTTTTAATATTTGGATTTCAAATTATTCAATTTGAATAATTTTCAAGCAAAACATTGTCGGCTATAATCTTATTTTAATTTCTTAAACCAACTTCCAAAGGTCAATAAGACGTGATGGGAAACGAGAATTGACACATATGTAAAAATGTCAATTATAAAAAGAAAAAATCTTACGCTCACTGTTTTCTGTTTCGTCTAATAGATTTCGATTTTCTTTTTCACAAGCATTGATCGATTCCACACTATCTTGCGAATCTGATTTCTTATTCTAAAAATAAATCGTATATTAGTGTTTTACGTCTTAATCTCAACTTGAAGTTTATCGACTTCACTATCTAAATAAATGTATTTTAAAAATAACTTTTGATGTGAAAATTAATTAATACAAAAATAAAAACTCGTATACCGATTGTAAGAAATCATTTAATTTCTTCAAAAACTTGACTCTTGGACCTATTTCCGGTATCAGATCACGAATATCTCATTCCTCCAATAACTTCAACGAGTCTAAATCGATTTTATTCTCTGATATAGAAGCAAATGATTTGACTCCTTGTTAATTTTTACAAAGGAAAGATTTAATAAGTTCTAAAAATTTTCTTTTGTGACATAAAAATAAGGTATTAATATGTATTTTCGTGACATTTCAAAACGGCGTTCTCAAAATTAAGATTTTAATTGTTGCTTTCTTCTATTCTATTCTTCTTCTATTTCTGGATAGTAGAATCGTCCACTTCCCAACTTTTTAGCAAACTGCTTACTGCACCCAAATCCATACTGCTATAAATTAAATAAAAAGATTTTAATAATCTACAAACATAGCAAAAAACTATATTTTAACGAATTATGTTAGGAAAGTGTAATAGGTCTAAAAGTTTATATTTTTAGGTTAGTTTTGTCTTGGTTTACAATATTTTTTAGACATCATCTTGTACTTAGGTATCGAAAATTAATACTTACAGCTTCCCAGGGTATGCAAAGATCACAATATATCTTACATACACAGAAGCACACACGGTGTAATCTAAATTCTGATCAATAACGCGATCAACGCGATCAACGATTGAGCCAACGCCGTTTGCTTCTTAAAGCTCCAATACATGACATGATGGCCGCGAATATTTAATATCTGAGATATTAAAAGTTAATATCTCAGATTATAAGGGCTTTTAATCTTTCATGCAATTATTCTATAATATCTCAGATTTTAAATTTTAATATCTCAAATTATAAGAACATTAATATCTATTGTTATCAGCACGTAATGTCTCCAAAAAGGAGATATTTTACGCAATAATAGCTGGATGTTATGTGATAAAATTCAGATTTTTAATATCTAGTTCTTAATATCCAGTTTTCTCCGTGTAATGATCGAAATAATCCAAATAAACACAAATTTAAGTGAAAACGCATTCGTTTCGTAATATCGGTAATAATACCACACAAGAAATTAAAAAAGCTAGGCTTTATAAATTGTCTCGCCATGTTCAAATTCTGGTCAAACAAATATAGTTCTCTTATGTGAGGAGAAAATAGTTTTAAACTATGGACTAGAAGCCCCACACGCGACCCCTATCAAAATGTTAGTAGGATGAAAATAAAGTATAATGAACAAAAGTCAATTTAAAAAATTTAAATAGCATTTATACTAATTTTCGATTAGCAAGTAAACAATAATCATGAAATAACATATAAGCGATTTTAGAGAATCAATAAACCACTCGAATGTTTGAATTCATAAGATGGTTAGATGTCAAAATTATTTGTAATATGTAATTTATTTTTCGAGTTCCGAGGGCTAAGTAGCACTCTGAAAAACAAAATTTTACAGTTTGTACATGAAATAATATAATTTTCAGACTCCATAATAAATTGATATAGGTTTTTCGATTGTTTTATTAATTTATGTTTCAAATACCGATGTATCCAAACTTTTGGTACACATGTATTATCAAACTTTGAAACTAAATTATTACTTCTTCTGAATAATTTATTGTTTATTATCACGTAGGGGAAACTACGCAAGATTAGTTCACTAACATAGCAACTTTGCTTTATACATCTTTCAGAAAATTAATGAGCAAAAATATCGTTCTACAGAAAAGCTTAGCTAATCTTTTGAAAGTTAGAGAAGAAATCACTTTCATTACCAACTTTTGGAAAAATGTGAAGATTCAAAGAAGTACTTCAATATTTATAAATAAAAAGCGAAAGAGCCTTTGTCATCAGAAATATTTATTAGGTTCCAAACTTTGATTATAAGGCAGAAACCAGTAAATAAAAAATTTTATTTCGATAAAAGCTCTTCAAATGAGATAATCATGGTTTTTGTTTCTATGTCGAAAATCATTTTTTTTATCTGAAACACTTGTTGTTCGAAATATGTCGACAAAATTTCGTCATGTTGTGCTCAATATTGTTTCAAATGCTGTGATCAAAGCTTTGAGTTTTTTTTCAAATTCTGATAAATTCAAATGACCTACTTGACAAGTGACCTATTCTTGCATAGTTTCCCCTACTCATTCGAAGGAAAATATAAAATGAAAAGTAGTGAATGATATATAAAAGGAGATGTGAAAAGATACTGAAAAGAAAAATCCAATATGATTTACCAAAGAAAATCAAATAAACGGTAATGTAGGATGGACTGTTTGAAAAAAGTTGAAACATATTGTAAAATTGAATCATTAGAAAGCAACTCGAGTTCTTTCAAATACAATATTATTTATAGTTTATTTTCATAGTATTCGTCCAGTAGAAATAAATAAAAAAAAAAAACCAGCCGATATTCGGAAGAAATTTCGCACTTGGGACAAAATATCAAAAATATTTGATTGAATGTACGACAAGTTTCTGACGGAAACATTTTCAATGTAGTATAGAGTTCTGAAAATCGGAAACTGAAACTGCGAAAGTCGTTACAGGTCGAAGTTTCAGCAAAAGGAAATTGCAAAACTATCCTGACGTCATAACTTTAAGTAATATGTGAACAGACTTTTAGTATCTGATAAAATGTGAACAGTCGGGTGGTACAAAACATATTTTTTCCATTCTCATCTTGATAAGAAGGTATTCGTCTTATGTAAAATTTTACATAGTCGGTTTTCATCAAATATCCACGTTTCTAAGGCCCCCTGAGTCAGAAAAAATTATTTTTACGAAGGTGTATGTATATATGTCTATCTGCAGTAGTAGGTCGTAGGCACGATAACATTCGAAAAAATGATCAGATTAGATTGCGCTTTGGCACACTTTTTTAAGGCCTGAAATGTAAGGATGAGTACG
The DNA here is from genome assembly GCA_932195095.1 of Andricus curvator. Classification (NCBI taxonomy): domain Eukaryota; kingdom Metazoa; phylum Arthropoda; class Insecta; order Hymenoptera; family Cynipidae; genus Andricus; species Andricus curvator. Next base: position 25,063 of record CAKNYM010046724.1, read on the forward strand.
TTAGCCAGCTATTTTGAATAAAAATTCAAAAAGTTCAGGCATTTTCAAAATTTTTGAGAACATTTTTTCCAAAAATGAGAATTCTATGTACGTCTATTTTTAGTACTTTGAAGTTCGAACAAGTTATCGTAATGACTTTTTTCGATAAAAAGAAAATCTTTAGAGTTATAGCATTTTCAAAATTGAAAAAAAAACGAAAATGAAAATTTTTAGCAAAAAAACGCAAGATATGAAAAAAAGTCAAAAGAAGAAAAACGTTGCTTTTTGAACGCCCTATAAGACTAACATAACAATTTTGAGAACTTTTTTCGAAAATTCGGAAATTCAAATTTTGATCGCACAGAAAATAATGAAAAATAAAAAATTCCATTATGTGGTCAAACTATGCTCTAAAAGATCTAAAAATTTGTTATTATTGACTTTTTGATGGAATGCTTAGTTTTTTTTATTCGTGAAAAACAACATAAAAAATAAAAAAAATAAACATTTTCCGACAAACGACACAAGCTACCAAAAAAAAACAATTCCACAAAAGTTGTTAACCCAAAAATTCTACAAATTTTTTACTCATTGTTTTTGGATGGGACGCGTAGTTTTTGTTCTAATCGTAAAAAATAACATTAACAATAAAAAAATTAAATTTTTGGAAAAACAACAGAATGTACGAAAAGAATTGATTATCAAATGTTTTTCACTCAAAAAAGGTCTACAAATTTGTTATAAATCAAATTTTGATAGGATGCTTTTTTGGGTCAATCGTAAAAAATAACATGAAAATAAACAAATTATGTTTTTGGAAAAGGTACACAAAGTGCAATAAAATGTTAATTAACATGATTGTGTTTCTATAGGATGCCCACTTCTTTTATTATAAAAACAAGACAGTGAAAACACGTCTGTTTCAATATCAATGCATATTATGAATGGTAATAATATAGATTTATCGAAATGATGCATGTTCCAGGGTAGTTGAGAATTAAAATTAGAGCAAAATAAGGAACAAATATTAAGGTAATCATGATAAATAAAATTTGTGAATTATTTTGCAATATCTAAATAAGCAGTCCCAGACTGAGGTACAGAAATAAATATAATATTCATTGCATATACACCGAACTCTCGGTTTCAGTCCAGTTTCGGGGGTTGCTTGAAAATAGCCTTGGCCACAAATCGCGGGGAACCAAACGTAAACAGTCAGGGCCGTCTGGACCGTTTCCAAGTGCAATACATAATATTGCGCAATCTCTGCATGTGAGTACCCGCGCACTGGCGCCTTTCCACTACGCTGCTGGTGTTTTTCAAGCGTGATGAGAATGTGTTCGTTTAAGACGAAAGAACTTTAACAAAACAGAATTCACAATCACAATATTATAGTGGTCGATACTTGACCTTTAATTTTAAAAGGTCTGTGCACAAATGTGGATGAAGTACAAAGACCGAGCGCGTAGCGCGAGGTATATACATTATCGAGCGAGAGATAAATATATAATCGAGAGCGAAGTGTGAGATCCAATAGACGCGCGCCCTAGGCTGTTAATTTGTTTGTTTAACTTGAAAATCTTCAACAATAAATTTTCCACTAAATCAAAGCATATTGGTAAACTGTTAGCGATTTGAAAAAAGTCAAACTACTGAACAGAGAGTCGTAAATTTTATTTGTAGGAAACTTATAAAATCTCTGCATCTGTATTGTGTAAGTTAATCTACTGCCAGCTATATCCACATTAGTGATTATAGCTTGCCCTATAATTTGTATTAAACGAACTTAAAGTATGTGATCAATCCACTTAACTTATGTAAGGTTAGCGTGATAGTGAAACATTTCCTCAACTTTTGATTATTATCTCTATAAAGAGTAACCTAATTATTTCCTCTGCGGTGTTCTTTCTTTTAATGGCAGGGTAAATGACTCTTCAAAAGTAGTATCTTTTTCCTTGACATGGACTTGAATAATATTTTTTTTTTTCGGACTTACTTTCACTTTTTTCTTTTTCACTGAGAAATGAAGAAAAGCTATGAAAAGTATGAAATTTCATAATGACAGAAATAATTTAAAACTGGTAATTAACATTTGAAAGATTAAAAAATATATAAAAAAATATTATATGTGTAAAATAGTATATACATATACACAGTATGTGTATACAATTTTCTGACCCCCCCCCCCCCCAGGACACTTCTCTGGATCCGCGCCTGCAGGTGAATTAAAAACAATTAAATTTTTTCAAACGTTTCGACACACAATGGTGGATCTTATCAGTGAATTTGATAAAATCTGTGAAAACTATATAATTTCTTATAGGTACGCAATTTTGAAAATGAAAGTGTTGTTCTTTAATTAATATCGCAGTTGTAAAATTATATAAAATTCTTTAATTTAAAATTTGAATTTTGTTACATTCTCATTCTAATGAGAAGGTATTGGTTTTATGTAAAATTTGACATAGTCGGTTTTCATCAAATCTCCACGTTTTGAGACCCCCTGAGCTAGAAAAAACGATTTTTACGAAGGTGTCTGTCTGTAGTCTGTCTGTCTGTCTGTCTGTCTGTCTGTAGCCACGATAACTTTCGAAAAAATGATCAGATTTGATTGAGCTTTGGCACCCTTTTTATGGCCGAAAAATAGAGAACGAGTTCGTTAACCAGCTATTTTGGGTGAAAATCCAAAAAGTGAGCACATTTTTGAAAATTTTTGAGACCACTTTTTTTGAAGATTTGAAAATTCTATGTACGGTTATTAGTAGCACGCAAAATGACGAACAAAATATTCTTATGACTTTTCGTGATAAAAAAAAAATTACTGGAGTTATAGCATTTTCAAAATTCCAAAAAACAAACGAAAATGAACATTTTAAGCCGAAAAACGCACGATATGAAAAAAGTCAAGAGAAGAAAAATGTTGATTCCTGAACACCCTATAATATTTTCATAACAACTTTTTGAATTTTTTTAAAAATAAAAAATTCAAATTTTGATCGCACAAAAAATTAATGAAAAATCAAAAAAGCCATTTTGCTGTCAAACTATGCAAGATACCAGAAAAGATCATCTCACCAAAATTGTGCACCTAAAAAAGATCTACAAATTTCTTATCATTCACCTTTTGATATGACGCGTAGTTTTTGTTTTATTCGTAAAAAACAGCATTGAAAATAGAAAAATCAAATTTTCAGACGAATATTACCAGCTACGAAAAAAATGACCGAAACAAAATTTGTTCAGCCAAGGAAGAGGCACAAATTTCTTGTGACTCACGTTTCGATAGGATGCGTGGTTTTTTTTTATTCGTGAAAATAACATTGACAGTAAAAAAAATCAAATTTTTGAAAAAACAATGCAAGGTACGAAAACATATAAATGAACACAAATTGTGCATTCAAAAAAGACTTACAAACCCGTAATCAATTTTTGTGGTAAGAATATATTGAAAATGAAAAAATTAACTTTTTTGATAAACGGAACAAGCTAAAATAAAATGTTAACTAATAAAATTTGTCGCCTGAATTATATCATTACTTTTCATTTGAAATCAAAATCAAATTTAGTAATTTGTATATGAAGAACATATAACACGAAACACAAAGTGCGCGTTCTGTGTATTTACCAAATCGCACGCCGTAAGTGCGCTCAAACTTTTTTGTTTCTATCATACGGTTCAAATGATTTTCAAATCAAATATCGAGCGCGAGGCGCGAGTGTCTGGATGAGAATGTGTTCCTTAAGGTCGATAGAACCTTGAGTAAATAAAGTTCCTTTTCAGTCTAAAATAAAAACAAATTTAACAATCACTTAATATGTAGAGGTTTTGATAATTTTATAATATTTGCAAACAAAACTTTTTCTTTTCATCGAAGTCGAACACGAAGATCAAAAATCTAGAGGAGCCGAGCGTAAAGCGCGATGTAAATACGCCCGAGCGCGTAGCGCGAGGTGAATACATAATCGAGCGTGAAGCGCGAGATAAATATATGATCGAGCGCGAAGCGCGAGATCCAACAGTCGCGCGCCCTAGGCGCGCTCAAACTTCCGAGCGCAGCGAGCCGCGCGCGAAGCGCGCCACGAGAATGTGCCTGCGAAGCGGGCAGATTTTTTTATGTTTTATTTGATAATTAATTATTAATAAGTCTAGAAATATTCTTCCATTTTTTTTATAGCCGCGTATATTTGATGAAAACAATCACAATGTATTGAGAAAATTTCGAAGCTTTTCAAAAAACATTGTAGTCAAAGAACTCTTTCGAAAGTATTTTTTAGAGAAGCAGGTTTGGTGAAAGAAAATGTTTAAAAAATCTTTTTGTATTAAAAAATACCCTTCAAACAATTTTTTTTACGAAAATGGTATATTCACATAATACTTTGTCCGACACTCGCGATGGAAATGCGGCTGAGGAGTTCGTCGAAAGACGATGAAGTTGTCGATTTCTCAATTGATGACGTCACAGTGGTCAAGAGTGGGGACAGTGGGGAAAGTAAACTCTTTTAATTTGAAGTAAAAAATTTAAAGTGAAAGTAAAGTAAAGCATAAAGTAAAGAAAAATATAACGTAAAAGTACTCTTCCCACTAGTGGGAAAAGTAAACTCACATCGACCACTGTGACGTCATCAGTTGAGGAATCGACAACTTCGTCGTCTCGAGACGAGCCCCCGAAGTCGCATTTCCATCGCGGGTGTTGGACGAAATATTGTTAAACATTTTTTAGTTATCACTAGTTATTATACAGGGTGGCGAAGTAGTATGGAAACCCCTGGAAATCTCTGTGGTTTGTTGAAAAAAAACTGAAGTACCCTAGGTAACTTTCAACGAGAAATCCATCGGTGACCTTGGATTTGACCTTGAAGCTAATTTTCAAGGTCATTTTGAGGTCAGCTTTGTTTTTTAAAATGGGAACCCCTATTTTTGGTTCCAGAATCGAAAAGAGCGGGAAATCTTACGTTTGGGTTTGTATTTAGATCAAGGGTTAACGTGACCGCTACAGGTCAAATGAAAGTCAAAGTACGCTGTCATAGTACCTCGTAAAAATCTCGCAGAATTAGTAAAGAAATTAACCAATGTCATACCCTGGGTAACTTTCAACGAGGAATCCAACGGTGACTGTTGACCTTTATTTGACCTGTACAGGTCACCCTGACCTGTAGCATCAACCCTTGACCTAGACACTTACCCGAGCGTAAAATTTCCCTCTTTTTTCGAGTGTGACCTTGAAAATGTGGTTCAAGGTCAAATCCAAGGTCACCGTTGGATTCCTCGTTAAAAGTTGCCTATTGTATGACCCTGGTTTTTTTTTAACAAACCACAGAGATTTCTAGGGGTTTCCATACTTTTTCGCCATCCTGTATCTATGAAAGTAGAATGTTTTCCCCTTTCAAAATTACACTGTAGTAAAAATACGAAATTATGAAAACGTTGAGGTTAAATAATTAACCATATATTATTAAAAAACATTTTTTATCGACGACAATTTCATGAGAACTTTTACACCGTACTAGGAATACAAATTGTGAAAAAACAAATTGTGAAAGTTAAAAAGTGTTGTTTTATATAGCGCCGTACCTTTTACTCAAAAGAAAAAAAAAACTTTTTTTTCAATTCCTTGTATAAAAATTTCATTTTGAAAAGTTTATTTTGAAAAAAAATTTAATTTTCAATTTTGAGATTAAAATGTACTGAGTTTTCTGTTGTCACTACAAATTATTTCAGTTAAAGTACAATTATTTGAAAAATCGCAGTGTAGTAAATATAAAAATTTATCAAAAAAATTGTAGATAAATAATTCTTCAATCATGCTTTTAAAAAATTAAACATCGTATTTGAAGAATTCATTAAAATATGTAATGAATTTTTCGTTATCATTAGAAATTATTTCTGTGAAAGTAGAAAAAGGTTTCCCTCTCAAATTACGCTGTATTAAAAATACAAAATTATCAAAAACATTGCAGTCAAATTATTTAAATATTCTATAACAAAATTTTCAGCAAATAATATTCGATAAAAACATTCACACTTCACCACGAATATAAATTGTCAAAAAACGTTATTGTTGAATAATTCTTCAAAAACCCTTTTTCCTTCATTGGGTGTATAACTTTTTTTTTTTAATTTTACGATTCTTTTTAAAAATTGTCCGTTTTTTATGTTTAAATTAAAACGTAAAAATGTACAAATTTAAGTGTGAAATATACAATTTTTTAAATCAAATTGTGGTAAAAATTATAAAAAATTATTTAAAAAATTGTAATTGAATAATATATCAATATCAAGTATTCTTCAAACATTTTTTGAAGTTTTCCTTTTAATTTTTTAGTACAGAATACTTCATTTCACAATTTCAAATTTCAGTTCATATTTCTTTTGTTCTATTTCACGTGACACCAAAAATAGAATAAATCCGTCCATATTACTAAAGGACTCTCACATTTAATCTTAGGATTAGTTCCTATGTTCTCGTAAGCTCTGTTTCCAAGATTGAAAGGGGTGATTACTCGCAGCGACTGATAAGATGTTCCTAATTATTGCGTAAGCAATTAATAAGAATATGATAGAAATACGTAGATATTTATGTAATTTATTATATAAATGTTTCAGGGTGGCCTCTGATAACAAGAACAAGGTTTTTCGCATTTCCCGGTTACCAACCATTTTTCCAAGTAATGAAAATTAAAAAATTAATACCTGAACAAATGTTTAATATAAATAATTTGATGTTAAATGTTTTTTTTGTATACCGGTCTACAATCAATATTTTTTTAATATTGATTTTTATTTATTTTATTTTTATTTCTAGCCTCTCTACACATTTTTTTTGAAAGAATACAAAATATTTGAAAAATTTCCCGGAATTTAAAATGATTTCAAGAAATATCAAGGGAATTCGTATAATTTTGAAGAATTATAATTATTTTAGAAAAAGTTCAAAGCTGTCAAATGTTTCAAGGAATTTTAAAAGATTTTGAAGATTTTACGACAGTACGGGGGATGGGACAAGAATTAATTAAGGGATTTAATATTATTTCAAAGATTTCAATGGCTTTTTAGAGATAAAACCAAAATTTATGGGATTGCAAACAATTTTTTAAACTTCATAGGGATTTTTAAAGATTTCATAGGATTTAAAAGGTTGAGGGCTATTTTAATTGATTCCAGGGGACTTGAGAGAATATTAAAGATTTTTCCAATTTTTTTAATAATTATGCAATTGAAATTGTTTCCTTGTCGTTAATTGCAATAAATATATATGAAAAATCAGTAACAAAGGAACTTAATACTTCAAAACACACAAAACACGAAAACAATTTACCTGCTGTCCCTAGCACAATATTTCACGTAACGAATAATTAATTATTAATGAAATTATTATTGATTCTAGTATTATTAAAAAATTTTCACGTGTATGAATTAATAGTCCACTTAAATTTGAATCTTTTTATGGTGGGTACCAGGGAAACTCTGATGTGTCCGTGACGTATGTCAAAAAACCCAGCACGTAAGGGTTCTGACACAACCTCAAGAAAACCTTATAAAAAATCTTTTTTTCGGGTCTGGAGGTCAGACCATGTTTGATATATGTTTTTGGGGTCGCTGAATCCAAATCCGAGG
>CAKNYM010046724.1:32666-46268 GCA_932195095.1 Andricus curvator
GGGTCGCTGAATCCAAATCCGAGGTGCAAAAAACCCAGCACGTAAGGTTTCTGACATAACCTAAAAAAAAAACCTAATGATAAATCTTTTTTCGAGTGTGGAGGTCAGACCATGTTTGCTACATGTTTTTTGGTCGCTGAATCCGAATCTGAGGTGCAAAAAACCCCAGCACGTCAGGGTTCTGACGTAACATCAAATAACCTCATAAAATTGTTTTTTCTATTCCGGGGGTCAGGCCATCTATGTTTTTTTGGACCTCGAATTCGGAATCAGCGACCCCATAAACATATAGTAAACATGGTGTGACCTCCAGACCCGAAAACAGATTTTTTATGAGGTTTTTTGAGGTTCTGTCAGAGCCCTGACTTGCTGGGGTTTTTAGGACCTAAGATTCGGATTCAGTGACCCCAAAACAATATATTAAACATGGTCTGACCTCCAGACCAAAAAATGTTTTTTTTTGTGTGGCTGTGTAATGAATCTGAAATAATGGTCAAATTTATCAATGTTATCTACCAGTATAGTGTATGAAATTATTTTCTGCAGCAGTGTAACCAAATTCTTTTTCCGCTTTCCTTCGAATAATGTACAGACATGGACCTTGGAATAACTAAGCCTAGGCTAAATAAAAATCCAGGACTATTTTTTTAAATCAAGGGACGTAAGATGTTTTTATTTAAGAAGAAAATTGATTTTAGGAATTGAAATTACTTTTTAAACATTTTTAAATTTATTTTTTTATATTTTCGTCCCTAAAGTAAAACGTAGTTTATGAAAAATTCGAAACTTAGCTCTCTCCATGCGTTCCAGGAAATAATTTTCAATTTGAAAGCCTTTAAACATATTCAAAGCTTTTTCTCCCATGTAAGACAAAAGTAAAAATTTTTAGTCAATTTTATATAGCAATGGTTTTATTCCCTGATCGATTGTCTTCTGTCTTCAACGTTTGTAAGGAACACATTTTTATTTAGGGAGTAGTGAAGTTTTTCTTAAATATTCATTTTACAAATTAAAATTCAATTAAATTTAATTAAAATCTTCTGAATAATATTATATATAATTATAAAGAATTATACACAACGGCCATACCACGCTGAAAACCCCAGTTCTCGTCAGAGTTCTCGTCCGACTCTCGTTCGAGCACGTACCGCGTAGACTTTTCTTTTGCTATTTTGGCATTTCTAGAAAGGCTAGGATCAAAAGTGAAGTGTTAACCAAAGTGATTAATCCTAAATAATAAAATAAACTATAATTTATCTTCAAGTTCTTGTTGAAACTCCTGTAATGAGTATATTCATTCGATATTGACGGGGAACATAACCTGAAAAATGACAAAGAAGTTTTCTGCAATCGAAAGGTTGTGGAAACAATAATGGATGGTATTTTCATACCAAGAAAAAGAAAAACAACGACAATTCTAACAATGGAAAATAACAACAAGCTGCAAAAGCGTACTGGAACAACCGTTCCAACGCAAAACAAATTCTCGCCACTGGAAAACTTAAGTGAAAATGACGACGATTTCATGGAAATAAATGAAGCTCAAAGCCTTGAAACTACAGGCAAACAACAACAGCAAAAAGAAAGTACACCTAAGAAAGCTACAAATACAAAGAAACCACCTCCAATAGTCTTGCATGGCGGAATTTCTGATCACAATCAGTTGGTGAACAAAATCAAAGATCTGATACAGGAAAAGTTTTTTATAAAGTATCATTCAAGTTTTACTGAGATTTTTACAATATGTGACAGTGACTATCAACTGCTTAAAACTACATGGAAAGACACTAATGTTCCATTTCACACTTACACAACCAAAAACGAACAAAGAAGAACCTATATCTTAAAAGGGCTACACGACAAAGTGAATAAGGAAGAAATTTTGAAAGAATTGAACGAGCTTCAATTTCCAGCTTTCAATATGAATCCAATGAAAAACACGAAAACCACAATATTTATGGTAACGTTCCCATCTGCAATAAAAGTGAACGACCTCAATCAAAAAGTACGTCACCTTGGCTACACGAAAGTGTTCTGGGAACACTTTATAAACAAAAGAAGATTATCACAGTGTCACCGATGTCAGGAATGGGGACATGTGACAACCAACTGCTATGCTGATCCAGTGTGCCTAAAATGTGCAAAGAACCATCTAACGAAGAATTGCGATAAACCAAGAACCGACCCCGCTAAATGTGCTAACTGCGCTGAACCTCATCCAGCAAATGCAACGACCTGTAAAGAATACATGAAGAGATTAGAATTGTTTTCTCATCAACAACAGAAAATTTCCAACTTTAAGGAAAAATCAAAAGAAAATCTGGAAAGGACAAACCCTAATCTAGATCGCCAGAACATTCGAAATTTTCCTCCGTTGAGGAAACCATCGTCTCCTCTCAACTTGGTAAGTTCGCAGCCCTGTACACTAAGTGTATCGTCTCAGGACATTTCAAAATCTAGGAATTTAAATTCAGAACCACCTTCGAGTTTTAATAACGATCTTAATGAATTAACAATGCTCATGAGAGAAATAAATCAAATCAAAGAAATGTGTAATATCTCAAAAATGTTAAGAGCGGTCAAAGAACTTAGAATTAGTCTTGAACAATGTCAAACATCGATAGATAAGTTTCAAGTTTTTGTAAAATTTGCTGAAAATTTTGAAAATCATGGATAAAATCAATATTTGTAGCTGGAATGCAAATGGTATAAAAAAAAGAATGGGGGAACTGATTGCATTTGTTGATCGTTTTAATATTGACATATTAATGATTAATGAAACAAAATGTACGTCAAAAGATAAATTAAAAATCAGAAATTATACGTGTTTAAGGAGGGATAGAGAAAATAGCGCAGGTGGAGTAGCTATATTTATAAAAAATACCGTTCCATACAGGGCTGTTAAAATCTGTGATTCTGTTACGTTAGAATGCATCTGTATAAAGTTAGTTAGTGATATCCACATAGTAGCCGCATATAATAATCCTCGAAACGAATTTACAAGCAGGGAAATTCATAAGTTATTAAATATAGGTAGGAAAGTTATATTAATCGGTGATCTGAATGCTAGAAATAAAACTTGGAATTGTCATGTAGAAAATAGAAGGATTCAAAATTCTTTTAAATTATGTGCAAAATAATGACTGTAGTTTAATGTATCCAAATGAGCCTACGCTTTATCCAGATAATGGATCAACGCCTACAACTATTGACATAGGAATTAATAAGAATGTACGCTCTATAACTGATCTCCAAGTAGCACATGAATTGAGCTCTGACCACTTACCAATATTATTCAGCTTAAACGCCCAACATAAAATTGTCAAAAATAGATTAATATATGACTATGATAAGTCGGACTGGCCAAACTTTCACAGCCTATTAAATAAAGAAATTAAAATCACACCACAAATAACAACAACAAATGAACTTGAAAAACAAGTACAAAAGCTTACAAACACTTTACAAAATTGCATTAATAAAACAATCCCTAAAAAACCTTCAATGGAGACTCGCGACAACCTACCACCTGACATTATTAAAAAAATTCACGCTAAAAGGAGCATTAGGAAAATGTGGCAACGTACCAGAAACAAAGAGTATAAGATCTTGTTTAACAAAGAAACCCACCTTACTAACTCCGAAATACTTAAATATAGAAACACTAAATGGGGAAATCAGTTAAAAATGTTAAACCCAAATGATAATTCTCTTTGGAGAATGACAAAAATACTCAAAAAAGAATATTATCCTATACCTACATTGCAAAAAGATAATGAGGTTGCATTTACCCCAATAGATAAAGCCCAAATGTTAGCAACTCAATATGAAAAAGTTCACGATATTGACTTACAAAATATTACAAAACTACACAGATTACTATACTAATCCTAGTGAAATAATTAGAACAATCAAAATGCTTCCTTCGAAAAAAGCTCCAGGTATAGATAATATTCAAAATATTATATTAAAAAATCTCACAAAAAAAGCAATTGTGCAATTAATGTACATAATAAACGCTGCAATACGAATGTCACATTTTCCTACTCACTGGAAGACAGGAAACATAACGCCAATATACAAGGCTGGTAAATGTAGTACAGAACCAAGCAGTTATAGGCCCATTTGTCTACTACCAACGCTCAGTAAATTGACTGAAAAAATCATTCTAAAACGAGTTAATATCTTTGAAAGTAAAGCAAAAATCATAATCGACGAACAGTTTGGTTTTAGGGAACAGCACAGTACAGTGCAGCAACTCGTAAGAATTGTTAATGATATATGTACAAATTTTAATTTAAACAAAGTCACAGTAATGTTATTTCCCGATATTGAGAAGGCGTTTGATAGAGTATGGATAGACGGAATGGTGTACAAGATGATACAGTACAAATATCCACCTGCATTAATTAAATTCATTTACTCTTATCTACAAAATAGAAACCTTATAGTTACAATAGATGGTTTTAGTTCCACTAAACGCAAAGTTCTAGCGGGAGTGCCGCAAGGTTCTGTGCTGGGCCCTAAATTGTTTAATATCAATCTAAACGATATACCTAAATTTGAAAAAACAAAAATGTCCCTCTTCGCAGATGACACGGCAATTTATTCTCACTCATTTAGTGCAATTGTAGCCGCAAAACAAATACAAATACATCTCTATAAGCTTGAAAAGTTCTATCGTGATTGGAAAATCTCCTTAAATGCTACAAAAACAGAATTAATTGTATTTTCTAAAAAAACAGCCAACCTAAAAATATTTCAACCCGTCACAGTATATGGGCATCCTATAAGACCAATTACCTGTGTAAAATACTTAGGTACATTCTTAGACTCAAAACTAACTTTTAAAGCCCACATCAAACAAAGCATTAAGAAAGTCTACTCAGTACAAAACAAACTCTATCCATTGATGGCAAAAAACTCTAAGTTATCGAGAAAAAATAAAAATCTAATATACAAAATGATACTTAGACCAATTTTGGTTTACGGAGCACCAGTATGGTGTAGCGCTGCGAAAACTAATTTAAAACCGTTACAAATCTTCCAAAACAAGTGCATAAGATTAATACTAAGCGCAAGTAGATATAGTAGAATCACAGACTTGCATGCAGAAGCAAATATACAAACTATCAATGACTACATAAAATCACTAGCTGAAAACTTTTATGCGAATCATTTACAGTCTAGCAAACTCACAAAGGATATTATCAATATTTCAAAATCAAAACTCCCGTTTCGCTTAAAACACAAACTACCATACCAAGGACTTTCATTTTTCAATAACTAACACCTATACTTGAGAGTGTAAATGTATGTAGGTTTTTTCGACTGTCTTTTCCTACTCCTCACCAGATACTGTCATGCACTATGCATTAGAACGACAATGTAAAATTATATCCACCAAATATGAGTATATACAAGAAAATGTGTTCTAATTAGTTTATAAGTAGGTTAAGCTTCTCTTAATGTTAGCAGGTACTACACTTAAGCAAAATGAATGTACAAAAGAATATATACGTCTGTAAATATATTTTGTAAAATACTTGATAATTAAATATATATTGTTAAAAAAAAAAAAAAAAAGTTCTCGTCAGATCACTGAAGTTAAGCAGCGTTGGACGCGGTTAGTACTTGGATGGGTGACCATTCAAGAATACTGACATGAGTGCTGTTGGCACATCGTGGGTGTGGTGAGCCCACACTTGTAGTTATTTATAACTACAAGAAAAACCTAGAAACACTACCCGAATCGGGTAGTGTCACGCCTACCCTGAAAGGGAAATGGTTTAATGGTATATATATATATATATATATATATATATATACGTTAGGAATAAATCACAAAATACAATGATCTGATGTTAATTAAAATTCATTGAATATTGAGCAAATATTTTTGGCGAATCCAGACAAGGCACATGATTAAGCAAGGTAAAACACATTGAGAGTATAAATGATTCAATGTCATCATTTTGAGGACAAATAACTTGATGAAAATTCTTGCTGGAGGTGACTTAGTCTTTTTACAAGTATCGCAATCAGCTTCTAATTGTTTGAATTAAGCTGAAAATCTTACACAATCGCCTTATTTTATTAAACTTGTCGATTTATCACTATTCACGTATAATATACTTTAATAAGTTAAAAATTTGATTATTTTCTTTCCAAAATATGCGAGAAACCAAAAAATATCTTAAAAACTAAAATTGCTCCGTAAATATTTAAACTCTTATGTTAAATTTAGGAAAATAAAACTTTCAAAAATGTTTTTATGTTTTTATACATCTTCGAAAAACTTGAACTTCAAGTAAAATCTTACATTAATCAGAGATATCGATCAACAAATTTAACATCATCTAAAATAATTGTTCTTCTTTGTGTTGGATCGGATGTCTATAGTCATTCGTTTGAAAAATTATCTCTTTTAAATCAGAATTATAATTTTTCTGGAAAAATTCTTTGTTTCGGATCAGAATTATAATTCTTTCTTGAAAATTCTTTGTTTCGGATTAGAATTAGAATTTTTGTACGAAAATTTTCTGTTCCAAATCAGAATTGTCAAAAAAAGATAAAATTGTTTATCTTTTGAAGAATTCATTATTTGAGACCTAAATTATAATAATATTTTACAAAGTCCTTGTCCCAAACCAGAACGATAATTCTTTCTTGTGATTATTTTTGAACGTTTCTTTTTATAGCTCACAATTGTAATTTTTCTTCAAATTTCATGCTGCAAGTCAGAATTATAATTCTTCTCGAAAATTTCCTGTTTCAAATCAAAATGATAATTCTTTTCAAAAATTCTCTGTTTACAGACCAAAGTATTGTAATTCTTTAGAAAAATTCCTTGTTTCACATCTGAATTTATAATTTTTTTTCAAGAATTCTCTGTTCTAAACCAAAATCAGAATTTTTTCCGAAAATTCAACGTTCTAAGTTTAAATTGTTACTCTTTTGGAAAATTTCTTGTCCCCATTCACAAATATCATTTTTCTTTCAAAAATTATAATTGTTTTCCAAAATTTCCTCTTCCAAGTCAGAAGTATAATTGTTTTGAAAAATTCCCTATTTCATATCTGAATTATTATTTTTCTCGAAGATTTCCTCTTGTAATAAAAAATTATAGTTACTTTGAGAAATTCCTTGTACCAAATCGGAATTATATTTCTTCCCGAAAATGAACTGTTCCTAATCAATGATCATTATTCTTGAAAATCCCCCATTCAGAGATAAAATTATTGTAATTCATTAGAAAGCTTCCTTGTTTCAGATTTGAATAAAAATTATTTTGAAAATATCTTTGTTCTTAACCAAAATCAGAATTCTTTTAGAAAATTCCTTGTTCTTATTCAAAATTGTAATTATTTCGGAAAATTCCTTATTTCAGATCTAAATTATAATCTTTTTTTCTAAAATTCCCTATTCAAAACTAAAATAACAATTCTTATCGAAAGTTTTATTTTCCAAGTTCAAATTGGTACTTTTTTTTAATCTCTTATCCCCACTCTCAATTACAATTTTTTTCAAAAATTTCCTATTCCAAGTCAAAATTATAATTCTTCTCGAAAATTTCCTCTTCCAAGATAGAATTATATTTCTTTTGGAAAATTCATTATTTGGTATTTGAACTATAGTTTTTTTTTTTTTTTTTTTTTTTTGTTAAATGCCCTATTCCAAATCACAATTATAATTTTTCTCGAAAATTTTCTCTGGAAATTCAGAATTATGGTTATTTTGGAAAAGTCCCGGTAGCAAGTCAGAATTATAATTCATTGGGAATATTCCTCGTTTCAGATTTGAATTAGAATTTTTGTTCGAAAATTTTTTGTTCCAAATCAGAATCATAATTATTTTCAAAAATGCCACCTTTCTAAAACAAGTTATTTTTACATTCTCATGAGAGAAGGTATCAGATTTGTGTAAAATTTGACCCCCCCCCCCCCAGTTTTTGTCAAATGTCCACGTTTTGAGACATTCTGAACCCGAAAAACAGGTTTTTACGAATGTGCCTACTGTGTGTCTGTATGTATTAATGTATCTCTGTCTGTGAGCACGATGCCTTTCGAATGAATCAATCTGTCAGATTTTTTCATCGGAAGCGTAGTTTTTGTTTCAATCGTAAAAAATAACATTAAAAATAATAATTTTTGGAAAAACCACACAGGAGACGAAAAAAAATGAAAACACGAAAGTTATTCAAACAAAATATTTACAAATTTGTTTTAAACTTTTGTTATAAAAATACATTAAAAATTAAAAAATTAAATTTTTGGATAAACGACACAAGCTACAATAATATAAGCTGCAATGCGCACTTTTTCTTAATCATAAAAACAATACAATGAAAATGCGTATGTTTCAATACCAATGCATATTATGAATTGTAATAATATAAATTTATTCAAATTATACATTTTTCAGGATAGCTGAGAATAATGAAGGTCAAGTTCGTTAGCCAGCCATTTTTGATAAAAATTCAAGAAGTGAGTGCATTTTCAAAACTTTGGTGACCATTTTTTTCAAATTTGAACATTATACATATTCACGGTTGATAGTACTTGTCTAAAAGAAGAACAATTCATCCTCATGACTTTTTTTGATAAAAAAAAAAATTACTGGAGTTATAGCATTTTTCAAAATTCCAAAAATAAACGAAAATTAACATTTTAAGCCAAACAAAGCACGATGTGAAAAAACTTCAGAAAGAGAAAAATGTTGCACATTGAACACTCTACAAGACTAAGATGACAACTTTTTGAATTTTTCTGAAAAATCAAAAATGCAAATTTTGACCCCACAAAATATAATAAGTAATCAAAAATTCCATTTTGCTGTCAAACTATACGAAATACGAAAAAAGATGAATTGACAAAAATTTTGCATTCAAAAAAAAATACAAATTTGTTGAAAATCACCTTTTGATACGACGCGTAGTTTTTGTTTTATTCGTAAAAAATTACATTAAAAATAAAAAATTGAATTTTTAGAGAATTTGTTTTAAATCACTTGCAAACCAAGTTTATGTTAGTTTTATAAACAAATCAATAGATAACTGCAAACCTGTATTTGTTTAAATAATTTTTGATATAATCGTTTATAACAATTATGTTGACTCTTGAGCTCAATATTTGTGTCTCTTTTGCGAGAATCTGCATTCATTATGCTGCCTAACGAATTGATTTGTGGCTTTTCTTCAGCGATACAATTTTTTAAATTAATAATAATTTCCACAGAAAGAAATTGAAAACTCTAGAAAAGATCATCAAAATCGGCTATGAATTGTAGCCTGGACCACTGTGCGATCGCCATGGACTTTTTCTAGAATTTTTTAAAAACGAAAAATTATCTTAGCTCTTTAACGGACAGTATGAATGAGGTAAAATTTGAGATAGAAGTTTCTGGGTACTGATAATCATGAATAAAACCTTTACAAAAATTATTTTGTAAATTGCTTCGACTTCCCAAAAAGCTGAAAATATGAAAACTCTATTTCTGAATGCTAAATTTTAATAGCTTCTATATGCTAATATCTAAATGTTAGCCTGTCTCTTTCGAGTTAGAAATGAGCCACTGGAAACTAAGAAAAAAATTTGCGGTCATTTCCAGGTTTTCAAAAACGAAGGGTCTAGACTTTACTATTTTTATAGATTTACTAACTTAATTATATATTATTTTATAAGTGATTTTTGGTTTGAGTATCACTTCTTGCTTTATAACAAAATAAACCTAATGAACCTCTGAACCTAATGAACTTCTGGAATAAAAAACTCAAAATCTATCATTCAAGTTGTAACCTAAATTGTAATCAATTCAATTGTCGCTTAAAACAATCACATGATTACTTGTAAAAATAAGCAGTTCATTTACTTTTCATTATCTGGATGTATAATATAAAAATAGAAATAATACGTAATAGATGACGACGATAAAATGAATGGAAATGAAAATAGCCTGAACGAAATTCTGTGTAAATAATATTCTTATTTCCAGCAACATCACATGATTTACAAAAAATCCAAATAAGAAATACTTATGATCACAATTTACAGTGAAGGAGATACGCTTATCGAAGTTTCACAAATCTGGATTTTCTGACTGGAATTGTTATAATTATAACAATGTTGAAGATTCTGATACGGATTTCGTATCATCATTAGCCTTTTGAGCATGGCTAGATTTTTTATGATGGTGATGATGCTTAGATTTTTTTTTAAGTTCGGCTTTTTTACGTCGTTCTGCAATTGGACTCAATGCAGGACCAATTCCATTATTAAACTGTGGAATACCCGAAGCATTAGTAGGCCAATTGTCAATCGGCTGCAAAGATGATCCAGGATTTTTCAATTGTTCAGCCATGTTGGTATCGGTTGAAAGAGGATTAGTAGAAGGATTGTCAGTCGGTAGCGATGAACCTAACTCTGTAACAAGTGAATAGAATTTTCTAAATTTCCTAGGTTAAAAACGGATTTAAAAGGAATGAATACTGAGCTTTGCTCATGTTATCCAGAACAAAACGTTATTAATCATATCTATATAACCTATTCTTACTCTGGAGAAATGTATAATAAAAAGCAAGAAAAAATACCAAAATGACAATTATGGTTATTAACTCCCTAGTATGTATTACAAGTTCTCCTCAGAATATCAAAGTAGTGATGCTTTACAACAAACAAGAATTCTAAAATTTTCTGAACCAGATGAATTTTTATTCAATTTTTCTGTACTTCATTCTTAATTTTTTCTTTATTTTTCAAAATGGATTTACTTCAATCTAATACAATGTTTACTGGAAAATTCTTTAGATACCAATCTTTCGCGGGTATTATGATAATGAATACATTAATTGAAGCCTCGGTAGAGATAAGGTTGGATCAACAAGCACATTTTTAAAACTATGTTCATAGTATGACAGATTTTTGTTGATTCAACTCTATCTCTTCCGAGGCTTTACCTTTTAAAATTGAATAATGTCTGAATATGTATCCAAGGAATATTATGTTCCAACGAATTTTTTAGAACAAAATGGATCAAATGATTAGAAATTACTTAAATAGAAAATAAAGTTTGAAACAAAACTATTGTATAGAACTGAATCCATACTATGAATTTACAAATATGATCAATATTTTAAGAACGAGATCAGAATATCTGTTCATTTATGTTATTATACTTACCAACAAATATTGCAGAGGCAAGAAGCAGAGTGGCAAAGAAGAACTTCATTTTTTCAAATTAAAGAAAACTGACTCTTCCACTATTGCGGCGTAACTGATGAAATTTGAAAATAATGCTGCCGATATATATAGTGATCGCTATCTCGAAATTTATCATGAAATATTATGTGCAGAATAAAAAAATTGGGTGGAAGGAGAATATTTATTACACTCAGATATCTGTCCTTCGTAAGTTCTAGAAATTTCCATGGTACGCATTTGGATAATATAATTTAACAATATGAGTGTATTGTAGTAAGTCTTAAATCTACGTATATTGTACTCAAAGACAAGGTTAATGTTATAGGCAAATTTCATTATTATACGAAGTTTTCCTTAAGATTTATCAAACTAATTACGAAATTTGATTCTGTATTAAATATTATAAAAGAAATTAAAAATTTTGACAGTGTAATTGTATTTCAAAATGATTCTAAGAGGGCCAAATTAGATAATTACGGAAATTTCCGTAAGACCCAGACGGAAAGTTCCGTAGTACTTAGATAGCACCCATTAGGGTGATCCAAATTTATACCTGTATAAATTCGACATTTGGCGATCGATCTCCCCCAGTTTGTTTTTTTCCGGAAAAAGAAATTCCCTTTTTTCGAATTGGTGAACATTAACCCGTGGGCCCAGGCTTTTGAAATTAAAATGGGGTTTCAAATCGGCAAAGCTCAGTTTTCGAAAAAATTGAAAAAGAAGTACTTCTCATTGACTTTTTCAAATTGAAGTTTAGTCAAATCTTAAGGAATGTTTAAAGAATAATTTTTATGCCATCACTTTTAATTTTGACTCCTGCAACTACCTTGTATTGTGCCCGGGAAATGCCCCAAAAAATAACGATTTCCAGTTTCATGTCGATATCATGCTAAACAAGGTATTTTTTGGACTTGTTTGAACCTGAATTATTTTTATATGACGAATGACAAATTTCCTTGTATTTTTTAACCAATTTTCAACTGCTTAAAAAATTATTGTTCTTTTAAACAATATTTCCCCACGTAAAATGTGAAAATGTATTATTTTTCGAGATAAATGATACAGTCGATAATTGTTAAGAGCTTTTTTCTTTTCTTCTTTCAAAATATCTGGTAATTACTTAAACAATTTTACTCCTATAAACCATTTTTCCGTTGTAAATTTCATGAACTCGTTATTTTTCGTAATTAATGACACAATTACGAATGTTGACATTAATTTATTTCTTCAATTTGATTTTACAATTATGTAAATGATTTTTCTTCATTGTTAATTTGGAAATGTTTATACTTTCTGGAAATAATAACGCAGTTAATGCGTGCTAAGAGTGATGTATTCTTTGAAAAACAGTTTGCAATTATTTAAACAATTAATAATCATTCTTTTGCGCCTTTTCACAGAAAAGGTTGAGAAAATTCTAGTTTTTTCGAATCTCTTACACTATGTCACTTATAATTCAGTATTTTCTTATTTCAGAACTGAAACACTCATTTCTTGAACAAGGGGACTTGCATGTTGGTGGCGGAAGTGAGAACGTGTTTAGTGACAGGTGGAGAGAGAATTTTACGGAATTTGTGTGGAAGGTGTGAGTGGAGTGTGAGGGTGGAAGCCGAGGAGGTGAGTAGGGTTGTGTGGGGTGAATTGGGGAGATAAAAAGTGAGTTTCAGCGTGGGTGGGAGGTGGTATCTAGCTGGATAGGGAAAGTGAGGTTAGGTTGGCAAGTAATCGGGGGAGGTCGAGGTCAGGAGTCCTGGGCTTTCGAGGGTTCAAGGGTGGTTCTCGAAAAGTTAGGGGATGCTAAGGGAGAGAAAGGGGTGTCTGCAGGTACTGAGGAATTGAAAAAAAAGGGGGAAAAAAAAGGAAAATTTGGCGGCGAAAGACGCCAACATTTTGCAGAGACATCTGTCGGTTGCGGCAGGTACTGCATGGATAGATCCCATTTACCGGCGGTAGAGCGGGAGGTGGGCAGCGAGAGTACTGGCAGTGCTGGTAGTGAAACCGACGGGGAGGGAATTTTCCACAAGCCACGACGGCCAACAACGCGTCGCCCGGTGTCGAGCGGTGCGTCGGGGAGAGGGAGAAATCGGGACGGTGGCAACGAAGGAAGCGAGAAGGTAAGGGAGAGAGCGTCAAGCGCAAGTGACGGGGAGGATCTCTTGAAAAGGAAGAGAGACAGCCAAGAGAGTCCGGAGAAAAGCGAGGTCGAGAGCCCGTTTAAAAAAAAGCGAGATAACACCGAGGTCACCCCCCAAAAAAATGGAGGGGATGTTGCAAAAGGAGGCTCTCGGGATGTTGTTAGGCGAGATCAGGGGGCTGAGGGAGGACGTAAGGGGGACCAAGGAGCAGATGGAAGGTATGAGGGAAGACCTGCGAATCAGAGATGAGAAATGGGAAAAGGAGGTGA